>NNCF01128169.1:0-25894 GCA_002313205.1 Laupala kohalensis | reverse complement strand
TAAAGCCCCACAAAAAAAAAAAAAACACTCTTGTGTGGACGAGCCGCTCCGTGTCCCTCCATGTTTCGCCCGGTTGGTCGTCAAAGCCAAAGACAAGAAGGTTGTTCCTTCGCGACTGGTTTTCCAGGTAGTCAATCTTTCTTTATTCTCTGTCTCGAGCAACCCGGTTCTCCAGATACTCTACTTTCTGCATATAACCCCGCCAGATAGTGAAGTGCGCGGCCAGACTCTCAAGAATTTCCTTCTGTCCGGCTCGAAGTTCCTCCAGAGCGTTGTCAATGTTAGTGGGATCAGGGTTGGATTCTATTCCACCTTTAACTAATAGAATACCTATTAGTGCCGCACTAATTAATCATGTTAAAATTACATTTAAGGAATGGGTAACTAATGCACGCGGTACTCGTGGTCGTCTCACACATCCAATAGCAGCTCGCCACTGCTCAATCGAAATCATTTCTACAAATAATAATCTACAATTACAAATAATAATAAAATGGATAATACAGAATACTTATCTTTGGAATATTTTTACGTTCTGGAACACACAGGAAATTCACAGAACGTTCACAATTCACACTTCCTACAGCACTTGCAGGTATACGGCTTAACGGAGCTACGATGCGCACATCCTTTCACTTCGGTGTCTCAGACAAAACTCGTTTCTGAAATTAAACCGCACAATTCTTCACCACGTCCATAAATCCTTAATTTTTGTAATCGAGGTGGTTTTGGCTTAACTACATGTCACATCCATAAGCAGATGCTCTCTTGCTTCGTGTAATATTTATTCCCCGAAAAATGTACTTATTTTTAAATACGAAAATTTAAATTCTCCAATTATTTGAAATTTGTCATTCATTGCAATTCTACTGCTACGAGCATGCAAATTTCATGTCATATACTCAGGAAGCAATTCAGAGATCAACTTCTTTAAAATGCCTAACTGATTCACACAGACCAAGAAATGCGTTTTCATAAAATCATCCACTATGATCTGCAGGACATACCACACGACACATATGCATTTCAAGGATATTTCAGAAGGAAACATTATTTTCCTCTAATGCCTCGATCAACATAAATTCAGATGACATTTCCAAGTCAACTGTCTTGTTACACTGCAGTCATGTCACACGCACTTCTTGCATCCAACTACATATCAAGCAATGTACGTTGGAATTGGTAACATTTTCAGTTTTTAGTTTCACTCAACTTGGAACATTCGGAAAAATGCAAGGGATTGCACCATCTATCAATTTAAATATTTTCCTCTCACACACTTTCAGCTCTCCATTTTCAACACACTGTCAGCTCTAAAAATGTCAGAAAAATGTTTTATGCTCATAATAGTATTCACAATCCATTTACATATGTAGATATTTTCCAAACCCGATTAGATTTCATCTTCGCCTCTTGGAAGAGCAAGTACCAACTCTCTTTTCAATCCTATAGTTGGACTTGCATCCCATTACACCGCAACAGTAATTCTGTGTACAATAATCACCAATCTGAGAAAAGAAACCGAATATTTTTACTCTTTCAATTCCAATGGGCTTACATCGTAACTTGTACGACAAGAAATATCACCGGAGTCTCATCTCAACAATAAAAAAGAAATGGAACTAACCTTACTCCAGTCAAGAGTCATCCACAACATTTAGCCTTGTTCCACGCAGGTTTTGATACATTACATCTGAAAAAAATGTTTCAATCAATGTGTCACGTATTGCAAAGACAATTTTGAAATATTTAGTGCGTCCGCGCTTTAAACACTAATATTAAGTTATTGTTTTTCCTCCACGTGGTCATACGCAGTTTGTACTGTTATTTGACAATACATTTATTTAAGTAAGCATGTATAAGTTTCACGTGCCTTTCTTATGAACTGCATACACTTTACTCTCTACGTATGTTCTAGTTACTATAACTAATTGTTTAAAATGAGCTCGGAAACAGTTTTTTAATATACATCTCCAAAGTTTTAGTTTGTAATACTGAAATTTCACAGTCTGTTCACAATAAACACAAGTGTATTCACAAATAACACTAAATTTATTCTCGCTCTCCAACTAACGCCGATGAGCAGAGAGTCAGCACCAATGCGATCACGTGATTATTCCGCACCCGAAGGCTTTTACTTCACGTTGGCTTCGGTTCAACCCACATATTCTTGTGACACAGTCCCCACATTGCGGCCATACAACGCGGTGTCGCGTGACCCTGACTTGCTGCCTAGGCATTTAAACCAATCAGAGCGAAAGAACAGGAGTGAAGTGAGAAGCCCGCCAATTCAAACGCTTTTTGATTCAATAACTAAATGATTGATTTCATTATTTCATTAAGTATACAACTTCATAGTTTCATCATATTAGACGCACACCTTTTACTGGATTTGAACAATTTCCCTTTAAATTTTACATGAATTCAATAAGAGTGAATGTGAAAGTGTTCTTTTTCTTAATATTATTTAATAGTTTTATTTTTTTCTCATAAAATCAAATTTATTGATTACCTTTGCTATTTATTTTGTCTTTAAAGAAGACACCTATTTACCTTTTTCGCATACTGGAATAAGAATGACCTCAATTGTAATTTTTTTTTCTATTTCCTTATGTGGTCTAAATCGTGGTAGCAACGGTTGAATGGGGAGGGTGAACATTTCAAGACAGCATTGCTGATCCGATGTGCTAACTGTCGGCAACGCTACGCGGAGGTGAAGCTTAAGGAAACTAAAAGCTCTGCTGCATGCAACGTTGCCGTTCTTGTGACAGTCAACGAATCATGAATTTAAAATATAATAAGAATATTTATCTATTAAGTCGAATGTAAAAACTTACCAGAGAGGGTATCAGAATGGAAAATAGCTATTGTTGTTTTAATGGTCTCGTAATTATTGGTATTGGTACCACGAAATCGATTCACAGAATTTCCCTAACAAATCATGTTGCTCCATTGGGGAAATCAGTTATATCCATCGGGGAAAGTATGGCTGCTAATTGTAAGTTCTAAAATAAAGAAACTGATGTGCATAATTTGATATGTTCGAAGTCTTAAAAGGGGTTACCACCCTCCATAAACCCTGTGTAATGAATTAAATATTACCTTTATTAATTTATTAATTATTTACGTTTATTAATTATTACGTTTATTGAATGAGCGCAGAGGACAAATTAGAAGCAATCAAAATTGATGCGTGGCTCAACAAAAATCATTTCCGGATCATTGGGGTATATAACCCCCCTAACAACATGTTCGACCGTCTACTCCTAGAACAAATCATCACGAACCGAACCATAGTCATAGGCGACTTTAATGCCCCGTCAACTCGATGGGGATACCAACGTACATTCTCAGTGGGAAGCTCTGTCGAACCCTTTATCGACAATTGTTCATTGAACCCGATAGATACAGGCCCCACCTTCCTGTCCTTCTCAGGACAACTCAGCAGACCGGACCTCGTAATGCCCCACGCCAACATCTTCGACAGGTGTCAACACAAGCTGCTTGATGACCCGTCTGTCTGTGGACACCGAATTGTTATTGCCTCAGTAGACCCTATGATAAAGGTCCCAAAACAAAGGCCACTTACGAGATGGAATTTCCGCAAAGCCAAATGGCAAGCATATGCCGACGAAACCGATGCGCTACTCACTGAAGAGATACTATCTCCTAACCCCCAACTCACTTTCTCAAAAATAACAGATGCTATACTAAGCGCAGCCACCAAACATATACCTAGAGGACAAGTGAAAAAGTACTATCTTTTTTGGACCACCAAGCTGACTTACCTCAAATCAAATAGAAACAAAGCGAGGAAAACTGCCGAGCGCACGGGAAATTTAACTGATTGTGTACAGCTGAGAAAAGCCCAGGCAACCTTACAGAAAGAGATTGTTCAGAGCAAACGCGACACCTTCCACAATTTCGTTGCAAAACTCGACTACAGAAAGGATGGAACAAAAGCCCACCGCTTCATATCAAAATTAAATAATACATCTAAGCAACCGAAAGTGTCACCTATGCAAAAAGGCTCAACCACTGTAACATGTAAAAAAGAAATCGCCAAGCTTTTCTGCAAAGAATTCTCGTCTTGTTCCTCTAGTTTCCCCCACCGGAGAAGAATCCGTCCCCCAGCGCTTCCCCAGCCTGAAGCAGACCACCAAGATCTAAATGACAATTTCAACCTACGGGAACTCAAATCGGCGATTGCCTTATTAAAGGCAGGAAAGAGCTGTGGTCCTGACGAGATCTTCCCAGAATTCATCACACATCTCGGAAAGTCAGCCCTCAGAGTTCTACTAGCAGCTGTCAACCAAACCTGGCATCAGGGCATCCCGAACTCCTGGAAAAAAGCCGAAATTATTCCTGTCCTAAAAAAGGGCAAAGGCCCCTGCCTGTCCAAGAGCTACAGGCCCATTAGCCTCACCTCAATCTTATGCAAAGTCGTTGAACGTATGGTGAACAACCGTCTTTTACTGTTTATCGACAGACACAGACTCATTGAACCCGAACAGGCTGGTTTCCGGAAACACATGTCCGTCATTGACCAAATTATCAAACTTTCGCAGTATGTCAAAGACGGTTTCCAGAGAAAAATGTCAACCCTCGCCTGTTTTGTCGATTTCAAGGGCGCATATGATACCATAAGCCGGAATATACTTTTGAGCAAGCTAGCTAATCTAAAGGTAAATGGAAATATATTTAAATGGCTGACAAGTTTCTTATGCCAAAGACTGGTCAGAGTGAAGTACAACGATACATCCAGCGCATACCGACAACAGAAGAGAGGCCTTCCGCAAGGAGCGGTCCTCAGCTGTGTTCTTTTTAATATAATGATTAACGACCTCATAACAGAACTAAAGAGACAGCCTGGAACTGATGTTCTTTGTTACACCGATGACCTCACAATATGGTCAACTAGTAGCAGCATTCCAGCAATGGAACAAAATCTCAACGATGCACTACAGCGCCTGANGTTCTTTGTTACGCCGATGACCTCACAATATGGTCAACTAGTAGCAGCATTCCAGCAATGGAACAAAATCTCAACGATGCACTACAGCGCCTGAACTCTTGGTGCCTCGAGAACGATATGATTGTCAGCAGGGAAAAGACGACTGCGCAACTATTTTCTATGTCAACCAAAAAACATGATATAAACCTACTGTACGACTCAACTCCTCTCGAAATTCTCCCAACGACAAAGTACCTCGGCATGACTTTGGACAGTAAGCTGAATTGGTCTCAACACGTCTCAAATGTAGTCGACAAATCTACCAACCGATTATGTATCCTTAGAAGACTCGCTGGCACCCAATGGGGAGCTACCCAGGACGTCCTGGCCACCACGTACAAGTCATATATCCGCCCTGTACTAGAATATGGGGCCGAGGTTCTAACAACAGCAAGCGATTCAACCAAAAAGAAACTCAGTACTGTGCAAAATAATGCGTTACGAATTGTATGCGGAGCAGCTATATCCACCCCTATATCTGCCTTGGAAATTCAGACGCAAGTAGAACCACTAGAAGCTCGTCGTGACAAGGCAACCCTGAAATTTTTTGAAAGATCTCGCCGAATAGGAGACAGATTTTGGGAATCTTATCGCACCGCAACCGCTCGCCTTAAGACTCAAAACAGCCCTCTCGCTTGCTCTCTTGAGATAGAATCAAAATATCAAATTAATTTCGGAGAACGACTCCCCTTCAGACGTCCAGAGGCTGTCAAAGAAAGACCAGAAATCCCGGTTTTCCTGCTTCTCCCCGATATCGACGCCAAGAAATCAGATATTCCATCCCATCTGCTAAAGGCCGCAACACTAAAACTGCTTGCAACAAAATACCCAACTCCACAATGGTTACATGTATACACCGATGGGTCCGCTGCTGGCACTAAAACTGGTGCAGGCTACTACTCTACCTCTATGGCCGGCTCCTTCGCAGTCGGGAACATGAGAACAAACTTCGATGTAGAGGTCTATGCANAACATGAGAACAAACTTCGATGCAGAGGTCTATGCCATCAGCGAGGCTGCAGAGAAGCTGTCACTTCTTCCAGTCTATAATAAAGTTGTCTTCCTCTCGGACTCAACGCCAGCGCTGCAAGCAATTACGTCTACATCTCTACAAGAAAGGGACCTTGTACAAAATTGTCAAGAGCGTTTGTGGAAGCTCCAAACGACCACTGAGATTTGCTTGCAATGGGTCCGTGGACACTGCGACATAGACGGAAACGAGAGAGCCGACCGACTCGCAAAGGCGGGATGTAATCTCCCTCAACAGGACCTCCCAACCAGTTTTCAGGCTGCATGTAGCGGAATAAATAAAAACATCAACCAGTACGTGAAGACCGCATGGGAAACTGCAGCTGCCGGCAAAAGATGGGAACAGATAACATCAAACTCCATCCCCAACAGCCTGCCCCGTGCCGTCGCAGTAGCTACATTCAGAATGGTTACTGGCCACGACTACCTTCAGAGCAACCTGCACCGGATCGGATTAGCTGACACTCCGATCTGCCCTCTATGTTCTTTGGAGGAGGGCTCGGCCGACCACCTGCCAAGATGCAGCGCTCTGGAATCCGCCGATGACGACTTGTATGGAAAAGCCAAGCTCTACTGGGATGCATGGCGCCTAATGGCCTCTCTGCCAAGGGCGGGCGTTGGATAAGGAAAAGAAGAAGAAGAACGTTTATTCTGAAAATTATTAAAAGAAAAGATTGGATGATGAAGAAAAAGATCAAAAAAGTTTCTCCCCCGAATAAGTGCGGTTCGGAAGGAGTAACGGGGGGGGGACGCTACCTCGGGACGAAGTGGAGTGGGCAGACTGGTTCTTCAGGGGCACGGGCCCTGGGTTTCTTTGATTAAGACCGTAAAATATCGATCCTAGTGTCTTGACATGCTGCGCAGTTAGTTTACGGGGACTGAAGAGTGAGGGAAAGAAAATTAATTAGCTGTGAAAAAATTGTCCAGACACGTTGTCGCTAGAGGGACAGAAAGAAAATTACTGTAGAAATTCGGGAAGAAGGTTTGGGTTAATATTGGTGATAGATCCGGGAACACGTGCAGTTATGGAAAAAGTAAGGAGAGTTGTCCACGGAAGGAATGAGGGTCCGTTGCGGAACGCTTTCGCCATACGACAAAATTCCCTTAGCAAGACTGATGAGCGACATAGGTCGTAGGGAGGAACACGTAGGAAGGAGGGGGGGGGGCGAAGGAATAAGGTTTGACCTTCGAGCCAAGAAGCTCACGGGTCAACTAAAAAAGATGAATGATGAGGGGTGAACATAATGGAGGACCAGAAACAACTGCGTAGAAGAAGGTCTGGGGTTTGGAATGAAAAGAAGTGTTAGTAATATGAGACAGACGGATTAAAGTAAAGTGTCGTTGGCAAGAACAAAAGGGTATGATGTTAGCTTTCTAAAATTAAATATCGCCTTCTGAAGAGATGAGGGTCACGAGTCTGCGAAGTGTCAAAGAAGGGGTTCAGGAGGAAAATAGTCGAGTTCGGAGACAAGGAAGCTTTATATTAATCAAACTTTGCTATTGGCCGTAAAGGGAAATACGTCATACAAAAATAACCAATTCAAGATACTCCACGTGGAGTGAAAAGGAATAATTATTGGCCGAAGAAAACAAATGACGTCATAGAAGAAGGAGTCTTCCTTCAAAGTTTTGGGCAGATAAGTGGGGAAGTGCTTACTTAAGCGGGGAGCAACGTGGCTCTGCATTTGGAGATAAGGCGAGCTTAGAGAGATTCAGAGACTTAGAGATTCAGAGACGCAGATTGCAGAGATTAAGAGATTCAGGTTCATTCAGAAATTCAATCCATTCAGTGGTGAAATTCGTTGATGACTGATCGTTCATTATTATAAGACAGCAGACCAAATTAGACTTTGGTGAAAAAGAGATTCGGAGTTTCATTTGATGTGACAAGGAGATCATTAATTGATCATTTATGAGTTTACTTCAACCGGTGTGCTACGAACTACTTCAATTAGAGTTCGAGCAAGTTATCCGCAACTTTTAATCAATCGGCTTGAGTGTCCTCCGATCTTCGGTGAAAGTTATCTTGTATGAGGCATGAACATTCTTATCGAGAAGTAATTGGTCAGGAACTATTATTAACGCCATTACGTCGTGATGTCTACGTCACGTTGATCTGTTTAATGACTGCCTGTAACTGCTGTGCGGAGCGGTGAATGGTCTGGTGGTAACTGAAGGTTACTACTCCTTAAGGAACTAGTCGCGCCCACGTCGTTTTGGCAACTGGTGATCCAGCTTTAAATGAAGACATTAAGGTAAATTGCATGACTGGCTGCGTCCAGTGCATCGTTCATTGCGTTAAGTGCCAGTGTACTTAACTAAGTGAGTGTGACGACGCCTAAGACTCGTATGGCGCTTACGAATGTTCATTAACAAATTACCAAGGACAGATTGTTATTGCAAATTATTGGTTACTCCAAATATATTTTTTAATTGACTGGAAATAGTTTATCAACCAGTATTATTGTTGCTTGAAGGGAAAGTAAAGCAAATATGTCTTATTGTAATTTTTGGGGGATATTTTGGAATGGGAATGTGCAGGGGAAATATTTTCAGGTGAAGTATTAGTGTGTAATAATGAAGTGTAACTTTTATGTAATAAATAATTAAACCAATTTTATCAGAGTTGCGTTTCCTTTATTAAGGAATTGTGTGTATTTCACGACAATACAAGGGGCCGAACTCCGACCTTTTAGTTCCTAACTCTTTAGTGAAGGAGATATCCAGATTTCCAGTGGAAGCGGCTGAGTGGGTTAGGTAAGAGAATTGGTATTATCCACTACTCCATTTAGTTTTGTTACAGGAGATCACTGTCTTCACGATTCTTTAAGTGAATGAAAAACAATAATTTGAATATATTTTATTGTATAAAATATTTGCGCACACTGATGTATTGAAATATTTCTAGACACTTTTAGTCGTGTAGCTTTACAAATTTTGATGTTTGTGGAAATTTATTTACCCACAATAATAAAGTGAACAAAATAATAACAAAACATGAAGGAGAAAAAACAATAACTAAAAGCAATTTTTTGCATAAAAAAGTTCTCAATTCAATTAAAAATGAGAGCACACCCTTCGTTGCAAAGATGTACTAACGATTCTGGGAGATAACCTTGGCGCTCCCCTTATTAGAGATCGGTTCACGTCGAAGTGGAGCGAAGCTTTACACCGGGGTGAATCCCACCACTTGTGAGCTCGCAAGAGTAGCCCTTAATGGGGGTTTGGAGTAAAATTGTCCAGCGAGCGTAGCGCAGTTTAAGGCTGGAGTGAATAACCCCCTCCACATAAGCGAGCTTTCATGGGCGCAGCCCGAACTAGGTCTGGGGGAACATCCCTCAGCAAGAAAAGTGAGCGTAGCCGCAAATGGGACCTGGAGCAAAAAAAACATGTTTAGTCGTTGCGCTGATTGATGTATCAGAATATTTCTTGTCACTTCCAGTCATACACTCTTTATTTTTTGAAAATCATTTATCTATAATAATGAAGTGAACGAAAGAATTACAATCCTTAAAAACAATAAATTAAAATATCTTTTCATAAAAGCTCCAAAATTTCGTCATATGATAGCTTCGAAAGAGTTAATGGACGAGACCTCACAATGAAAATCCGCACAGACGTTTCCTGGAAGATAATCTCTGCGCTTTCCGTAGTAGACATCGGAGGATGTCGAAGCGGAACGAAGTTCTACGCTGGGATGTTCTTCCCAACACACATAAACTAGCATGGGTGCAGGCCAAAATAAGGTCTTGGGATAACACCCTCAAGTGAGCGAAGTGAGTATTGCCCTAAATTGGAATTGGGGGTGAAAACCCAAGAAAGGGAAGCGAAGCTCCACGGTGAACTAAACCCTTCTCCCAGAGACACGTAAAGCTAGCATTAGCGCAGCTCAAAATTTCGGGGGGGGGGGGGGGGGGCAATCGCCCAGCGAGCGATGCGAGCATTACCGTAAATCGGGTCTGGAGGTAAATCCCCAGCGAGAGTATGCGAGTTTACATCATAATGCTTGTAATGATGTAAACTTATTTTTGAAATAACGTAATAAAAAATAATGAGATAAAATTGTGATTAATGTTATAAATATTTACTTCAAATTCAAGTTTATTGCATTTTTGGAGGAAGATTATTCGCGTAATTTATAAAGAAAAAAATTAAACTAAGAATTGAACGCTACAAACATGAGTTTGATTTGAATTATTTGATGTGATAGAAGCGATGATTGATTTTTGAGATTTATAACTCAAAATTTACAATAGCATTTTTACTATGGATTAAATATTACTTGATGTAATTAATGAACTTATATTATTTGTTACTTTTTGATCACAATATGCAATTAAGTAAAGTACCTTTAAACATCTTTTGTCGCACTAAAAGCTTTTTCTAAGAAAATTAATTTTCGCAGAATATTGTTACAGGTATTTAGAAAATTAAATTACTATATTGTGTATTCTTCTCCCTTTCCTCTTAATTTGAACAACGAGTTTGCATTAAACCGAAACCTTTCAGAAATTGAAATTTCAAGGGAGCGGTACAAGCTTCCTTCAGCTCGAACCTACCTTGCGCCACACGGGAACACGGCAGCCAAACAAGAAAACTCGCCAAGGGGGACGCACCGGGGGAGGTAGTGAGCTTTGAGATGGCTGAAGCCTCCTCGTCGGAAACAAGGAAACGGCTAAAGACACGCAGAGGACACCATCACTCGAATCACTACCCTTTCCTAGTTGCATGAGCACAGAAGGGGATGGAAGAGAAGGGAGGAAAGTTATCATGAAAAAGTGGGGTGATACGAAAATTGTTATCATGAAATACAGTAGAATAAGAATAGTGCATATGAGTAGCTATGGGCAGGATCTTGATTTTGCATATTTATTTCATGACTTTCGATAGCTTTGAATAATCGATTTCTAGTACTTTAAACCTCGCGGGACAGTTAATTTTAATTCAATAGTGCTTATAAATACATATTTTTGAAGATTATTGTCAGAAGGTTAAATTACCGTAAGAATCATTATTTACATGTTCATTATTTTAATATATAGCTTATATTGTATGAACAAGCTCTGTGGAATTATTCAACTATCCCGATTTACACTTGCACTTTCTTAGTAATAAATAGATACATACGTAGCTTGCTTTTTGAAGTGCATATTTCGAATTTTTATGCCTATTTAATTGGGTTTGTATTGCGAATTTGAGATTTTAAGAACATATTTTCAATTTATAAGTACTGCATATCGGTCCGAACTCTGATTACGACACAAAATAATGATTTAGCTGGAGTTCCTCAATGGGGTGTTATAGGTAGTAGACCGAACTCTTGCTCAAGGAACTGAAGGTGGTGTGTGGAGAGGCAGTGGGCGTGGCTGTGTAGCGCATCGTGCAAAGTGGCGTCTGTCTCTTCTGTCCAATTTGTCTCCTTTAATTGTGGACAGAAAACAGTCGTGAAGAAGCTCGGAAATCCCAGCTAGAGGAGACGGAAGGAAAGGATGAAAGGAGAGAAGCCAGAAGTGGGAGGTGGTGGAGAAGGCAAAGGAACACGTTTCCTGTTGGTTACGTATTCAGTGTCGATAGCTCGTTCTGCCGCTGCTCTTGTGTGGTGGGAGTGGTGCTTGGACCACCTTCTCTCTACGCTGCTGCTAAGACGCGCCATACGAATAAACAGGAAGCTGTGCTTTCTCTAGTCACGTTACCCCGCCCTAGCTGAAGAAAGAAATACTTTGCCAATACCAAAAGACTGGAAAGCACATTTTCTGAGTGAGACAACAATAAATCAAAGGAACAAATGACACGTTTTATTTTAGTATCCACACTTAAATATAAACTTTGAAGTAACTTGTCTATCTCCAGGTCCTATTTATGCCTATAAGGCAAATGACCTCCGAGCACATTTCTCCATCGAAAATTTGAAAATAAAAACTCGGAATATAAGCTCACATACGTTTTTTAGTGAAGATCAAGAATTTGTTTTGAGAATTTGTATTGTTTGTTCATATATTACTATAAATAAAAATAAATACAATTCATTTACACCCCCTAAGAAAGAAATTATTTTTTAATAGTAATATTTTTACTAGATAATATGCACAACAAATTCAGGTCATGAAACAAATATGACACATATTTTGATAAATTCAATTAAAAATGACACTGGAAATAGGAAATGCTAGGAAATTGTAACGATTATTTTTTCCTGACAAGAAAAGGAGCACAAGTCACGAAAAGGAACATGCTATTAATTGCTTCCATGTTACAAAAGATATTCGAAGTGGTGGCCATGGGCTGCAATGCAAGTGTTCACACGTCGCACCATGGACTACCTCACTCTTTTGAATGTACCAGATTGTAGCCGGATAGCGACTCCAGCCACATGGACACGTTGTTCAAGGGTCTGCACATCAACAACTAGTTCAGCATATAGAACACTTTTCAGATGCACCGAAAAGTAAATATCAAAAGGGTTCAAGTCCGGTGATCGAAATGACCCGTCAAAAGCCACTTTGATTACATTTTGTTAACTGGAAACAATTAATACCAAGTAATGTGCAAATGAAATATNAGAGACAGCAGTAGGGGAGACCATGGTGGGTTGACTCAACTGTAACATCTCCTGAACTACATACACTAGATGTATGACAACAGCGTAGTTTGGCGTCATCTTACGCCCACACTAACTTGCCGGTACATCTCTTGACTCCGGTAGGAGGTTTTAGTGCAAGAGCGTCCGAGCTCTAAAATTGATGAAAATACAGTTTTAAATCGATTTTTTCATATAATTTATTAATCCATAATTTTTTTAAATTATTACTAAAATCAAAAGACATTGTGAATGGGGTAGAGCAGTTTTTGTGTTATTGATATTATTTTAGCGACATAAGTAAAGATTTATAACGTAACTTTGACCACTACTTTGTAGGACGTGGTAAGTTGAAACATCTTGTTTGAACTTACTTCATTTGATTAAACTCTCCTCAGATTCAATTTGGAATCATTTAAATAAAAGTGTACATTTTATTTTTTATTTCAGAATGTCAAATAGAAATGCATGAAAAATGAATAAAGGCAAAAATTATGCTCATCAAGAATGCATGAGTGATGATATCTATATATCTGTGAAAACTGAGATTAAGAATTTAAACAATGAAATTTTAATTCTTGAAACTTACTGTTTTTCCATTATTTGTACGAGCATTATATCTACCAACTTAAATATGTAATTAAAAAATTAAACATTAAATTATTGATATATAGATATATAGCTATTTTGATTCAAAAATATTGCCAAGAAAAATGTTTTATATAACTACGTAATTTGAAATACTAAGTAATTAACAAATGTTTCTTTGAGACTTTTTAGTAAATAGTTACGATTTAGAATGGTTAGAATGAATGGTTAGAATGACTAGATTTAAGGAAATGTGCATTTATAATAAGAGGAAAATACTATAAGCTAGTTATTGTCGGTGGACCTCAAATAAGTGGAAACTATTATGATAATATATTTTCCCATAGTAAACAAATATAAAATTGCTTTTTATAAATTTAAAAGCCTTCAATTATATATTTTGTGTGTGTGTCAAATGACCAAAGTCCCTGTTTCTGATGAAGTGTTCGCTTTAAACATCTTCTTTGCCAACTTATAACTACTTTACATTATTTTCACTGTCAAACTAGAGAAAATATGAACTCTGATTTCTATTAGCTTTACAGCCTTAACTCTTAAAGAAAGAAAATTATGAGCAAAATTGTAAATTTTGTCTCAACTCACTAAGGTCTACCATAAAGCAGTGTATCAGTTCTTCCTGATATATGTTGATATTAACTTCTTTGTACCTTTTGTTGTCAAGAATTAACCTCTGTAGTAAATTTTATTACATAATATTCATTCTTTAAAGAATGAAACTTAGTGCAACGTAGCAGATACGTAGTACACCCACATGTCCAAAACGTCGATGAAAAAAACATTTATCACTTTAAAAATATGAGAAAGTGTATATTAAAGCGAACATTCACTGTTTAAATAAATGAAGAAAACATACTGTCTCTTTCTGAATTCCTCAATGCAAAAAGCTTTTTTACCGCTTATCTTCAATGCTACAAAAATAAGATATTGACTGTTATAGAAACCATTGAAACACATAACTAATGATAGAAAATAACATTGGTAAGTGAATAGCGTATTATAAAATAATTTAAATTCTGAAAGTATCAGAAGAATATATTTGTAATAGAAGAAGATATTTTAATTAAAAATGTTGAAAAATTTGTTATTAACGAGAACGTTTAGTTAGTCAGAATAGAAATAAGTCAAAATTTAATATTTATCGGAATATTAACACTAATTTAGTTTCTGAATGAAATAGATCTTAAATTCAAATTGTATAATAAGTTAGTCTATAGTAACGGTTCTACTTATAGTTTAATTAAACTCAGACCCGAATGTGTCACGATCCAGGAAAATAACCCTATACTTCTTCCAAGAGAATATGAATTCTGAGAGAAACATTGTGTAGAAGGTATGTGACAAGACAGACTAATTTCGTCGAACGTGTTAGTGAAGTAGCGTCGTTCTTTTAAGTTATTATAAAGAAACATTTTACGTCTCCAAATTTGCAAGATATGGTAGAGGCCCTATATTTTCGTAGTCATGAAAGACAACTGACACCTTAATATTTTGCGGTTTCTTTTTCTATTTTACAAGAAACGATATAGAAATGAGATTTAAAAACTATTGTTGAAAAACACAAGTAAACGAATTACTCTGAAAAGGGTTCATTCTTTATTTTCTCTTTTGGGAGTTATTTTACAATCATACTCTTTATGAGTAACTAATTTTCTCGAACAATTATTTTAAAAAAGATACCTTGAAACAAGTACTTTTAACTTAAATTGATACAGTGCACAATTTTAGGTTACTCTTCACTCTTCATACTACCAAGTTACTTTCGTACACTGCTTAAAATGTATTGCATAAGAATATTGCGAAGAAAAAACTAGTTCTAGTTGCACAATAATATTTGCTTCTATGGATATTGACAAAATATTTTTCTAGAGCAGTTGTTGCAAGAATAGATTACTAATATACAATATGAAATAATACAATAAGATTAGGATAATAAATTTAGCGGTATAATAATATAGTAATTGCATTTTTATACCCTAGGATTTCTCCTAAGAATTCCTCCTCAGTTTCCAAACGGCACCTCGAGATGCCCGTGGAACTGAGGTACATGCAATCGAAAAATATTTTAAAAAATATCACCTTTAACTGTTCATTCTTTCATTTTCACTTCTGCGTTTTTTGGTAAAGAACACATTTGCAACAATATTTGCATCGAAGCCTCATTGTTAAATATGGTTAACTTTGACAGAACGCAAATCAGATCCATTTTATTAGAATATTTTCTACAAATCTTTTGTGATGATTAAACCTGCACACAGTTAACGATTTTTTTTAAAATTTCAAAAACAATTAGTGCTATGTATGATAATAACAATGTAATGGTAAAGACAATATAGAGTAAACATTTTTCAGAACATTTTGTTACGTGTGTTTTAAGGAAGAAGAGAAAACTTAAAAATTTATTTCTTTTAATTTTTTATAGAATTTTATTCCAATATGGAAACCCATTTTGTTTATGTTTAAACTTTTTTCGTGCATTTTCCGATTTGAAACAAATAAGAAAAGATACAAAATTAGAAGTCAACTCTTGCTTTTTCTTGGAATTGAACTTGTTTTAGGGAAATTACTCCGGTTAAAATAATGTCTTTTGAAACACCACAAAGAAATGTTATATTAAAAATTATACAAAATATATTCTACCATTTTTGAGGTCAAATATTCTAGCACTTATAATTCTGAAATGATAAATCTTTTGAATTCAAAACTGACATTTACATTAGAGAAAGAAAACGATAAAAGGTTTGTATTTTCTGCCGTGGTACTTTGAGTTTCTTAAAGTCTTCGCAATAGCGTTTAGCTATTTTGAGATACAGCCATATATATCTCAACTTATAAATAAACACTTATATTTTAAACAGTATTACCTATGTAGCGAATCGCTACATACTGTAAGTTTATTTCCAAACGCTACAGAACTAATAACTTCCCCTGGCTAATTACAGAATATTCCAGAACAAAACAGGTGACATGTGGTTAACAATGTGTGTCAATAGGAATATAACTTATTCCGGTATTCAGGAATTACCAAGACAAGTGAAAAAAATATAGTGAATATTTACTACAATGTAATCAATACAAAGACGTGGTAAATTCCAGAACAAACAGTGAACAAGTGAATAAATATAGTGAAAGCAACCAATCCCAGGACGTGGAACATGACAGAATATGAAAACCCAACAACACTGTAACCTTGGATACATAACTTGTTTATTGGATACACACACTGAGGCGATCTCTCGTACAATGCACTTCGTGTTACACTCCGTGCTATGTCGCCACTCAGTTCAAGTGTCAATCTCGCTGCAGACATAAGTGTCTAACCGCGATTCAGTACAAACATCTTGGAAACATTTTAATCTCCGTTCACGAAAATTTATTAACATTTTTTGCGTGTTATGAAGAGTGCATATTCATGTTCTATTCTTCATGTACAAGAACTTTAGTTAATATTTATGATTATGTCGCATGTGCCCGTTATCATTTTATTATGTACCGTATTCATTCATACGTGGAAGTAATGATAAATTCAGTGTACAAGCAACTATTCAGTGAATTCAGTGATCAATCTTCATCAATTGTCCGTGTGTATTATTCACCATCTCTGTATCTTTGGCATCCACGTATATTGTGACTTGTAACTACAATTGTGGAATATCTCCTACTTGTGAGTAATCAATCAACTGATTCAGTACGATATCAGGAATTGTCAGAAAAACTCATGAAATTGATAAAATCTGTGAACCGAGACTCGCTGACTATCTGACAACTAATTTATGTTTATTGTATTTTATATATTATGCTCCAATCATTCTCAGTTTGTGTATTAAACAGTCAGTGCCTTGTTTTAACAGAGAAATTGTCTTATATTATTCTCGTAGTTTAGTTTGCCGCTTTATTGCCTTCTCATTTTTGTTTATTTATTTTGGAGGGGATCAACATCAAACGGACACGCATCATTTGTTATTAGATAATTAATAGTTAAGCACTTTAAATATTCTCAAATCTTAATACTCCGACGCCTAAGTACAATGAGAGAAAATGCGCAAATGTCAATGATGAGATATTACACATGTTTTGATTCTTTTTCCTGATTCAAGATATAGTACAATGAAGGTATTATTATTTTGTATTATTAATGGGGACTTTAGGACTCGCCAAGAAATTCTTATACTTTTATCTGGAAATGCGAGGGGCATGTAGTTCATAGTTAACTTTCTTTGAAATGGGTTTGTAAGAAATTATGTACAGTGGGTCAATATATTATAATAATAATAATAATAAATTTATTGTCAAAAATAAGTACAAACTGCGTTTGACGTGGAGGACAATAAACTAATTTACTCTCCGGAAGCAAGCAAGGGACCATCCCATCAATTCCGATCAAGGGCCCTAAGGCAGAGGCGGTTTCAAAACTTTCAACAAAAATTCCTAGATAAGATAAAAAGTTAGCTACGAGTTATAATACTGATAAAAAGTCAATGTGTTTGTAATTTAACGCAAAAAATTTACAAGTACAAATTATTATCGAACTATAGATTATTCTGAGTGTAGTGTTTAAAAATCATAAGAGTTGAAAAAAAACCACTAATAGAATCTTATTTGTAAATTAAGGAATCACTGTACTCCAATTAGTGACTACAAATAATATATGTATATTTTTTTGTTTTTTATGGATAGTACAACAAGCGGGTTGACATTGTAATGCATCCCGCCAAATACGCGTACATTGCCTGTGGCATACCTTGTAACCGAACCACGCCTTAAGATTATGACTTACAACGTGGGACATAATTTATTTATCTTGATTTGATCATGAACGTATATAGTAGAATTAAGAAAAACGCATTAGATTGATACCATGATATAATCAAAACAAAATTTTATCTCGTTTTAGAATTGCAACATATTTCTCGCAGTTAATTAATCAAATCACTTCTCGGGATAATATTCTTAATTTAACAAGTTCGTTATCAAAATAATATTTTAATGTAAATTATTATTAATGATGGGTAAGTGATATCCGTACAAAAGTAGCTCAGTTAATAAGTAATGCTATTCTTAAATGTATTTCCAATGTTCACAATGGAAAGGTTTTGAAGTGCGATTGTATCTTACTAACTATGTAAATAAATCGCATTAGACGTAACTCTCATACGAAAACCACATGTTAACAGTTGCTGCGTATTCTGGTAGCATTAGTTCTGTAGGGATTTATCAGTGTTGTTTGTATCTAGGAATGGTTGGAGAACCTTGCGACCGAACAGACATCGCTGCGTAGGACACATGTCTCTAGAGTCCAGCAGGTTCCCGAGTTTCACGTCCGCCAATGTAATTACATATACGTTCGCCCTGCCATACAAAGCGGTCTTCTGTGGGGTGATAGTGCTGCAGATTATTGCATGAAGTGGACGGCATCGGAGACTCTCTCTGTGCCTGATGGTGAGGATGAGAGAAGTATTGGGGGGTGGAAAGTGAGAGAGGAGGAAGGTGCACTGTGATGCCAAGGGAACTGCGAAGGAACAGAGGCTGGTTGTTGTCGTCAAAGGAAATCATTTATCGAGATAATCATAGTAGTCCACGTTTACTGGCGCAACATGATTTCACTCAAATAGGAATTACCAAAGCAATTTACGTGTCTTATAGCAATTCCATAATTCTTAACACACCGACATTCTGAGATATTGTTCTCCACAATTATTTATTCTAGAAAAACTGAAACGCATCTGATATATCTTATAGTTCTCTCTGCATTGTCAATGTTTCATTGAGTTTCCGATATGTGAAAGGGATATTTCTATGTCATTTGCAAAGAAACATTCACACGACATTAAGAATACTAAATGTCGACTAAAAAGACTCGACAAGTTCGGATAATACATACTTTAACTCTCGAGAAGGTCAAATAATACATAACGGCAGTTAATTGTTGATAATATGCGAATTTCAGGAAAATAACGAATTACTAGACGAGTACAGTTTTAAATCTTATTCCATCACAAACTAAGAAAAATTACTCAGCATTGAAACGCAGTTACATGAAAAGTAAAAATCTTAAAAAAGAGAATAAATACAAAAGCCATAATAACCCAAAATTTTTTTAAAATTAATTGTTCACTTTTTTCTCTTTTTATCCTTGTTTGGTCAAAGAATAAAGCATGTGCATTGTTGTGGTAGAATTAGCATATTATTTGAAACCACTCTGTATTGTAATAAAAACTTTTAATTATATCAACAAGGTTCATAGAATTTTTAATGACCAAAATTTTGTTGTTGTTTTCGTTCTCTTTTAATTTCATGAAAAGATAATCCACTCATATAATTTGTATATTTAGTTGAATGTACATATTTGACATGTCATAGGATTCATTTTATTTACATACGTCACAAATACTCTTTAAAATATTGTTCTTTTATCATGCAGGAAACAAAGCTTTGCCGAGAGACATGCATCAAACGTTGTGTCAGACCTGTTTGCAGTTTGTGGAATGATACGTGAAGTCAATGGCTGGTTTGGGTTTGGAGGGAAACATATTTACGCTCTGCTGAACACACGTCCACACAGAGGAGAGTCGAATTAGTATAATGAAAGAGTAACGCAATATTTCATGCCTCTTCAGGCACTCTTTGCCATTTACAACATAATTATTTGTTAGCTGCTTCGCAGTTTTGGTTCTTACGCGACGAATTGGTCAAATGCTTTATGATGGTCGCATTGAATTATTCTGATTTATATTCTGACACAGGCACTGTAAGCGACGTAGTTTTAATTGCAAGTGAATGGTTCAATTGTTTCTTTCTTTCTTTTTAATTATTCCTTAATTTTTAATATGTGGACCAATGGCAAAAGGAAACAATTGTTTAAAATTTTAATTTGAAAATTAGCAAATTAATTTTGAATTTATATTTCAGACTTTCCTTTTTCTTCTTGGTAGTATTTCAATTACTGTCTATGTAATCGAGGTTTAATGAAATAGATATTGGGTAAGTTTCTCTTTTAACGTCTTTGAATTGGTCATTCCTTTCCTCAGCTGCGCCAGTAACGAATGTTCAAATCACTGCGAATTTTCAGTTACCAAACTCAAGTAGATGTTTGAGGATCCGAAAATAATAGATCTTCTTCCCCAGCATTTAATAGATTTGTTAAATTTATTATATACTACAAGATACAGATACCGGATACAGGTATAGGAATACTTGAGAAAATTAAAGATCTCGTCCTTAACGATAATAGATTTAGGAGTCACGTAATAATCGGAGGAGACCTAAATTTTCCAGAAGTAAGATGGGAAGGAAAACTTGATGCGAGAGGTGAAACACAGTTATTAGCGAAGGACATGGTATAGGAAGGGGGATAACTCAGGTAACACCAGCACCGACTAGGGGAGAAGCTTTGCTGGATGTTTTCCTCGTTGAGCCCGATGATTTACTTCTCTCATCCGCGGTAATACCAGGTATTAGTGACCACAAGGCAGTTCTACAAGAATTACAATGGGCAACTCACTTAAAACCAAATTCCACAGTGACTAGGAAATATTTCAATACGGGAAAGCGAATATAAATGCAATTTTTATATTTTAATTACACTACGTGGTCGTTAAAAGGGGAAAACATTGAAGAAATATGGAGAAATTTTAAATTGTTGGTCACGGACGCAACAAAACTATTCGTTCCAATGAAAATTACGAAATCAAACTCATATCCGTAATATTACACCCCAAAAATTAGGAAACTCAAAAGAAAAGCAAGAAGAGTTGGGGCGCAACGCAAGGCGAACGTAACACTACAAAGTAAATTCAAAAGTTTATCTAAAGAATGAAATAAGGAAAAATTTTTAGCTCGAAATAAGTTTCTTAGTGATATTTTAAGCAGGGAAAAGGACGGTAAACAGATGTTTTACCGATATGCCAGAAACCTTTGGGGAAGGAAAGAAGAAGTGCCTTTTTTGAAAGATTCGGAAAATAACAATTCAAAAGTATGCAAACCTGAAGACGAAGCTAATCTATTCAATAAATACTTCGCGTCAGTGTTTAGTGATAATTCTGACGTCATAACAATAGAATGTATCTTAGAATATAATTCCTTTAGAGTCAGGGCGGGTCATATCAGAAAACGTCTAAGAATCTTAAAGAATAAAAAATCGGTAGGGTCAGACGGGGTTACAACAGATATTTTAAAGTTAGGAGGGGAAGCGATAGTATCATATCTAACTCGCATTTTTGAAATCTCAATTAATAATACGCAAATACCACAAGACAGGAAGAATGCGATCATAGATCCGATACACAAATCAGGTAGTAAAACTTCAGTATCAAATAACAGACCTGTGAGCTTAACATCGGTTGTATGTAAGATAATGGAACACTTAATAGCAAATTATTTAAGAGAACAGTGGAGTAAACCGGCGCTATTGCATGACAAACAACATGGGTTCCGACCGGGATACTCGTGTGAAACCCAAATAATATCGTTATGTCAGGACATCTCAGACACGTTAGACAAGGGACAGAGCATAGATGCAGTCGTCATAGATTTTTCAAAAGCGTTTGATTTAGTACCTTATAATCTATTAATTCAGAAAATATCAGATACTGGCATAGATAGAAGGGTAGTAGAGTGGATCCGTGAATTTCTACATAATCGGAAGCAAAGGGTTAAGGTTTCGGAAATATTTTCGGAAGAAGTAGACGTCACATCAGGGGTGGCACAAGGCACCGTTCTCGGACCTTTACTGTTTATAGCATTTATCAACGACGTATCTGAGAAAATAAGTTCAAATATTAGATTATTCGTGGATGACTGTATAATTTACCGAACAATAAACAGCCCGAAAGACAGGATAACATTGCAACGAGATCTTGATGAAATCCACAAATGGGTTACTATAAATCAAATGAAAATAAATTCAGAGAAGAGTAAAGCTATATGTTTCACTCGTACCCGATTAAGGCAAAATTGGTCCTATGAAATCAGTTCATATCAAATACCGGAAGTAAATTCATGCAAATATTTGGGTATCGTGTTTAAGAATAACTTGGAGTGGTCTGATCAGGTTAACAGCGTATCACAAAAATGTTGGAAGTCTCTAAATTCCATTAAACGAATTTTAAAGAAAGGCAGTAATACGACAACAAAAGAGTTAACATACACAACCCTTGTTAGACCTCTACTGGAACATGCATCGCCAGGATGGGATCCTTACAGAAAATATCAAATAGAAGAATCAGAAAAAAATTCAGAAAAAAGCGATTAAATTCATAAACAAGGGTAGTAATGCGAATAATTATATAAAAATAGAACCTTTCCAAATTCGTAGATTCAGTACACTTAAAAACGAACCAGCGTGGCGAGATGTCAAAGAGCGTTTAGAAAAACCGACTAGATCGGGTAGACAAGATCACTTTTTCAAAATTCGTGAAAGGAAACGAAAAACAGACGTACGAAAATACTCGTTTCTCAATAGATCAATCAGGGACTGGAACAATTTGCCTGCGGATGTCGTGGGAGCGCTGTCGAGCTCAGCAACCTCTCTTAAATTCAAAAGGGGAATAGACAAATTAAAAGGATTAGGCAAGTTCGGGAAAAATGGATACGTTAGTGTAAATGGGAATCTAGTGAAATGATAGTGGGTAGTGAAGTGAAGTGATACGAGGGAAATAAATGATTTAGAAAAGGTGGGAAGGGAAATGTGAAGAGAAGTACACGAAAGGGGTAAATCCAGTGTTTGGGTCATCAGTGAAATAAAATGTGCGATAAGCTTTTTTTTAATCAATTATTTAGATGTTTCAAGGTAAAAAGTTTTTTTTTATATTTAATACTTTATTTAATATTAGTTGAATCATATAGTTTAATAATTTATTTACCAATTTTTGATTTCAGTGCTCTGTGATAAGTATTTTTGTATTTTTTGAATTGTATTTTCTTATATACTGCCACCGGGTAAGATATACCCAATTGCAGTAAATAAATATATCATAAGCAGTGGTGTATTGGGGATGAAACGCAGTAGAAAGACGTTCCCTCACTTTCTTCAATGACAACAACATGTAGTTGTATTACTTCTCTGAAGTGTTTTGTAGTAGTCTTAACTATTAAAAGAAAACTTTCCCGTCCTGAGAGGGGAAATTCCTACTCAGGGCAGATGCTTATAGCAAGCATCTTCTTAAAATTGTGCAACTTAGTTACGGTCTACAATATATTCAAATCTTAGAAAAGAACACAAAAGAAAAGTACATTATCTTAGTCACAGATCCGTAATAGATCCAGTAAAGAAGAAAGCATGCACGAAAAATTATGTACTTAATTCCTTATGGGAATTAAAAATAAAATATAACTACTTATAAATAAATAGGAAAATTGTATTATGTAATTGCTTAAAAATTATTATAAAAATGTAAAAAGTATTGTTTATATTTATCCATTTTTTTATTTAATGATTCATATATACCAATTTTTAATACTTGAAGGATCGGCGTACCGGTACTTTTTTATTTGCCAGGACACCACTGATGATGAGGTTAAGGGTTCGAGGTATGAATGTCCTCCTATCCTGTATTTTGGGAGAGGGGATTGAAGGGACGGGGTCCGGATACTTAAGATGCCGAACCAACATGGTTGTGGAATAAGTGAAAGAACCCGATCTGTTAACTTATTATAAAAAACATTACATCGTAAAGTGGTTTCTTTGCAAAAAAAAAAAAAAAGGAAGTGAATAGCTGCTCCAATACCTCACAAGTATTATATTTTATTATTTACTTACAAATCTTTTTTTTTCTAAAACATTCTCATATGACTTTAAAGGTAATATACAGATTTGATTATCAAGACCTACCTTAACAATGCTAGTTCATTTGAGATTTTCTAAATAGTAGTGGTTCTCATCAAGCAGAACTTTCGTCCAACATGAAATACCTTCCAAGATTTAACTTCCCTCTGAGAATGTCAGGAACGAACATAGATATGCGCTCAGCACGTCTCTAATAATTGCTGAAATGGAATTTACCAGCTTCATGTCTTCCACTGTGCGCCTTCGAAACTTCACAATTTTCGATGCTAAATTCCAAGAAATATACCGTGAGATATATCAGTAATCCGTGAACTTTAAGTTAAGGTACATGACCACATCACCGGGATTAATTATTAATGCAATTTTATTAGGGATTTATTATTCTAATCCATTAGTATTTTAATGACAATATTTTTATGAATTGCGTAGGTTTTTAATAGATGGGTCTATATGGACTTCTGATACCAGTCCCGCAGGGAAAAATATCGAGTCCAGTGAAGGGTTAATAAAAATGGATCAAACGGTATACGTTCGCCTATTCAAATATCCAAATACTATCATCATTATACTCAATATGCAAATGACTACTAGATATTTCGTTCCTTTTCTGCGTTACCGGACGAAGCAAATCGCGTCTTATCCCATCTTTTCCTTTTAGAGATAACAGCTATTACAAAATACACCAAGAACAGACATTTCTTGTACAATCATTTATTTTAATTTAGCTGATTATCTGGCGTTTCCCGAGATTTTTCTTAGAATAATCTTCATTTACTCAGGAAAAAAATATAATCTACCTGTATCGTAAGATTTTTTCTGGTTTTGGCTTTTACTTTCTGATTTTTTACCATATTAATATATAGTCTGGTCTTGTACACAACAGATAACAAAAAAGGGTCCATTTATTTTTCTAAGTCCCACGCTCTGACCAGTTTTGGATCTGTTAAGTTTGCAAGGCCTCTCTCCTCTTGCTTCCCCTTCGACAGAGGAAGTTTCGTTCGACCAATCGTAGGTCTATTTGAAACGGCGCTCATATTTGGAAGACATCGTGCGGCGGGTAAATCGTAACGAGATAAAATGTTTCATTACACCGCTATTAAAGAAAAATTTTGAATTTTTTTATTATACACATTTTGGACTTCTATAACAAAAATATTCTGTATATTCTTGACTTCAATAAACTTTACCATTCTCTATATTTAAACGACATCACGAGATTCGTTGTCTCGGAAGGTCTTCATAGGCAATGTAAAAGATATTAGAGTTTCTGTAAAAAACGNTTGCATAATACTGTGATAAAATATAGTTTTTAACAGAATTTGAATATAATTGCAAGATATCGTATGGAATTGGTATAATTCGAATCACAAATTACTTATAAATATTCCTATAATTTCTTATATTCATACAGTGAAGTAAAGAAATCAAATCGCATTGCCTACAAGTGATGTGTATTGTCGAAAGTAATTTCACATAATTTGCGATTCTCTTAAGTTTTTCATATATGTGAAAATGAATCGCTCTGAAACATTTTGTATAGTGTGTTACTTGATAAAAGTGAAAAACTTGTTGCGTCTTATTTAGAAGAATTTAAAGTCAATTTTACATTCTAAAACGCTACACTCTACAGTTGTAGAATGTATTTAAGTTAATCGAGATGATATATATATATATTCTAACGACCCAAATTCGTTAGTTAATTATTTGATAATTAATAGAATTTTTTCGGGTGATGTAACGGCGAGCTAGAATAAAATACAATGAACGTTGATTTAAATGTGACGCCGATAAGAGCGTGTTCTAACAGCGAGGCGAAGCGGTGACATATTTTTGAATAAGATACACGTAGAACTCTAAATTATGAAAGCACCTGAGTGAGCCGTGG
>NNCF01128168.1:0-13031 GCA_002313205.1 Laupala kohalensis | reverse complement strand
GTGTGAAAGAAAGATGATAGTTTTTCACAATAAATGTAAATGAAATTGGGTGAAATGTGTTGTATTTGCTTACGCTGCCTAAATGATAATGATATAGGTGACAACCATGAGAGGCAGTTATGTTCCCCTCGAAAACTTCTACAATAAAGTCCACGACAGCATATGTTATTTAGGTTAACCTAAATTATTGGAAAAAAGAAATTAGAAAAAGAAAAAAAGTAGTAGTTAAATGCTTTAATTAAACGAATGAATCAATTGTCATCAAATTTAATGCTTTCTGTGTTTTATACATTTAACAAGATAAAGAAGTCTTTAAATTGTTATACTTGGACGAATAGTTTAGATATCACCAGCATTTAATGAAATAGTGCAGGCATGCTGCAGCCATTGCGTCTTGTTTCAGAAGCTAAGATAACTTATTTTGATCTTATATAGTAGATAGATTTTATTTCTTCTGAGTAAAACGTAGTTTATCTATAAAGTAAGAAAATTCCCGGGCGATGCTGGGTAATCAACTAGTATAATCAATATATTAAAAATTTAAGAGGGTGTTTCAAAAAAATTGATGTGTAATTTATTTAAAGAAATTTTCTTTTGTTATTTTTAAGATTTTAAATAATAATACTTTTGAAGTAAGTTTTATTTTTTAATACATATTTATCTCAAAAATAAAATACAAAACATTGATTGTGTGATGTTATTTTTAACACCCGTCATTTTTACACTAGTATTAATGTGACACTGGACAACCTTTGTTTTTTTGGTAGTCAAGTTCTCAAAGTTATATGAAATGTAGTGAGGAGTAAATTCTCTTATTATACATATCTCAAGTATTTATGTATGTATGTCTTAAAAATAAAAGGGAGGAGAAATCAGCAGAAATACAATTTTGTATGGGAAGTATGATTTTGGACGTGTTTTTATAAACCTTGAATAATTGTTGAGAAATATGCTGAAAAAACAAATCATTACTATTTGCTTTCTGATGAGCTTTTTCACTGCTTTATTTAATTCTTTATTTTAGAATTTTTCAAAGTATTAAAAATTGATGCACACCACAAATATCCACTTTAGTGAATATTTTGCAGTCTATAGGTTGTCCCCGGCTTATGAGGACAATATTTAGTTACCTAGAAACTTTATTTTTCTTTTATTTTGCATGTATTATTTGGAGTTAAATAAAAGGAAAGTTTCTTATAGTATACCTCTTTGAATTAATTATTTTTTAATGAATGTAATCCAATTTTCTTGTAAAATAAATTATTAAATTAAATGTAATTGGAGTGAATGTGTCAGTAACACACTCTTGTTGTCCTACACAGGGTCTGCTTTCTTTGCAAATGATGTGGACAATAGTGAGTTTGCTATACAGGCATTGAGCCAGCTTGCTAAGGGATTCCAAGATGCCAATGACAGGAGAACTGTTGATGCTTTCTCTGTTTCCATTCAGGTAAAAAAAATTACATATATGTTAACTTTCGATGTTCTTTGGTCTCTGATTCCAATTTATGGATATGCTGTCAATTTGTTGGAGTCAGTGTGGCTCAGTGGGTAGGGTGCTGAGTTGCTGGGTGATGGCTGGGGTTCAATCCCCGTTGAGGTGGGGATTTTTCATCACACCTCAACATCCACACTGACTTTCAGACCTACTCAGCCTACTGTAAAATGAGTACCAGGGACTATCCTGGAGTCAAACCGGTTTGAGTGAGATGCTGACCATGTCTCCTCCTCCTAGTGCTGAGGTCAAGTGATTGTGGATCTCTCCCTCCGCAAACTCTTGGGGCATGTTCAGGGATAGTGTGAATTTTTTGTCAAATTATTGATTTGATCTTTTAAGTTATTTTAAAAAGTTATCAGAATTTTCTCTTCTATTTCCAGATTTTTATTTTATGATAATTTTCATTCTGGCTACTGTTTGAAGCTATGAATTGTTGTATTACTTTAAATCATCCTCTTTCATTTATACTTTTTGGTTGCACATCTGTGTTTTCATCACCTATTAATATTAAATGTTATAAAATTATAATATTAAATGTGTTGTGTATAAAATAATTCATGTAAAAATAAAAGTTATTGTGTAACTTTTGTGCTTGATGGGAGAGAGACATGTAATATCACTTCCATTCTTTTTTTGCATGTGTCCGATACTGATGAAGTTTGACTGAAGTTCTGATTGGTTTGTTGAATCATTGATCATGAACTGGCTGCTATTAATGAGTTCTTCCTTGTCCTATGAGTTTATTCCCCCGATATGTGTATTTTCAAATCCATAATATTATTCCCTTTGATGACTTCTGAGTATGTGTTTTTTTAATGGCATATGACGTATCATATCATGTTGGATTTTGATTTCCAGTTTTTCCTAGCTTGTTACCAACTTTTGGAATTTTTCCAAGCAATTAAACAAAATGTGGATTGAGAAAATTAAATTACCAAAACAAATTATAAGCTGTATCATGACCATCTACATAGTTCTAGAAATACTAAAAAACCAAAATAGAGTTGTTGTAGATTATTTTCTAACAAAATAAAATAAAACATCTTTAATATGATATAATAATTTAAATATTTTATTTTCTCCCATTCAAACCCAGTTTGTGTTGTGTTGGAATTGGAACCTAAAAAGTTCTGTGAAATTAGCATGAATTTTGAATCTTTTGTGAAATGTGTAGGATTTGCTGAAAGTGTATCAAGTGAAGGTTGATGGAGGTCTTTGGAATGGTTTTGCACAAAATGTTCAAGACATTATGCGTCCATTATTGAACTCCTCTTATAAATGTCGTATCATGCCAACAGCATCGTTCCTTACACCTGTATATGGGTGAGTACATTAAATGGAAAAATTGTATTAAACAAAATTGTATTGAAAAATTTTCATACATATAGTTCATATATTAACTTCATGTATTACCAAAGTACAAGAATTAGCTTAGTGAAAATTAAACTTGTTTGGGTTTTTCCCATAAAGGAGATGGCTTCCTACTTATTGATTGAAGTTATGCCAATCTACATAATGTTTCTAAGCTTTGTAAGAATGAAGATGGAATTGTTCAATGTAATTTTTTTTTCTCCCTGAATTCTTATACAGTTGAGCACAAACATACCTGGAACATAAATACTTATCAGGGGGAAAGTTTCATAAGCAGTCTCTGGGCTGCCATTGTCATTTTCTGGATACAACAGAAAATAAATTTTATGATGGTATTTCATAGTTTCTATTGATGTGGGGCAGAATTTATTTTTTAATAATTTTAAATTATTTACTTTTCTGGAACTTTTTAAGCTAATATTGAAAACTTGCCAAATGTGAACTTGGATGATATTAGTTGGCTGTAACTGGCAAATTTTTGAACAATAATAAATTTTTTGCTCAAAACAGCAAAAATGTTTACTTTTACAAGAAAATGAAGTATGTAAATATTTGGTGATGGTTAAATAGAAATTTATTAATTTATTAATTAGTATGTTTGCTTCTTTTCGTAATTTTTCAGAGGTGGTGGAAATTTGCTGCTTTTTAGTGATGGAATTGCATTCTGTTGTTTTAGTATTCAAGTGTGCCGAAAGTACAATACTAAATGTTAACTTGTAAATGCAATAGGTTATATGTACTTTTTAAAATTAGTTTTTGTGTATTCCTCTTTTTCCCATTAATACTACTATTATTATTTTGCATTAGGTCTGAATTAGGCTCCAGTTTACAAGAATGGGTAACAAATTGGAGTTTGAAACTTATAGCTGGCATGTCTGAAGAACGTCCTCGTAAGATCTTTGAATCTTGTGTTCTTGCTTTTATGAGAGACTTGAACACTGTTTTGTTTTTTCTTCCATATATTCTACGTAAGTATTGTGGAAAGTTTTGTTTTGCATCTTAATTTTTTAAACTTGATAAGTAAAAATCTTTCTGAAATAGTCTAGAATATTGACAGTGTTTTTAGTATATAGATTGTTTTTTGTAGATATGTCTGAATGGGAAGAATTTCCTCTCATTGACATTTGACTATTTTATTTTAACCAATCCACATGCTTTTGCTGTGTGAACTGTCTCATGTCTTTTGTAATTTATTGGTGATGTGAAGTAATATCATTCACTGAACAATACTTACAAAAACTGTTGGCATGGTTGTCAATTCAAAAGTTCATCTGACCAAGTGGATTGAAAATGGAAAGATTTGCTTGCTTCAAGTCTTTAAAGCTTTACATTCCCATATTAAAGTGATAATTAAACCAACTTTATTGTTCATAATGCTCTGCACAATTTTCTTTCTGTTGGCTGCCAGAGTATAATGTTTTCTTGTTTATATTAACACTCACTATTTCCCTATATATTTTCCTGTGTGAGAAGGCATAATACTAGTGCAAGGATATAGCGATAATAATTAATTCTACAATGCTGAGTACTATCTCCAAGACTTTTCGACTTGACCTTGTGCAGTGAGACAAGATAATGCTATGTGCTTCACCTAGTGAAGATACAAGACTATGGGAGAATTGCAGTGGATAATATCTCAACTGACAGCCGATTGCAAAATTTCCGAGTATTTACTTTTGATGACTGGTCACAGAGGCGTGGAGGGTGGGGAGGTTTGTCGTCCCTTTGGTTTCGCCTCTGCTATCTGTCTTGCTTTCCTTTCTTCTCCCATCATCTGTAGATGCCCCTATAATTCCAGCTGCCTTGTGTTAACTTCTCCTCTGCATCCTCGTGTTGTATGTCCTTGCTGTATCAGTCTTCCCTGTCTCTTGTCGGCCAGTTCTCACCCCGAACAAAAAAATAGGCTCCATGATTGTCATGTAGGTTGGTCTTGCGCTGATCTTCTCTCTTGCCGAGGATCGTGTGATTCAGTTGATAATGTACAGAGTTTGTGCAAATGATTTAGTGTCTATCTGAAGTTTGTGATCCAGTTATAATTATTTGGAGATAAACATATTTTTCTACTTGCTCGAGATGACAAAAGTGGAGACTTCGTGCTTGTTTGGCCATCCATCTCTGCTAAATCACCTTACTTTTTGGGGCTTAGAGAGAAAATTCTGAAGAATATAATTAATTCTTCATTCAAAACCTTGTCTCTTGGTACTATGTATGTTGCCAAGTGTATACTGTTGTTGTTGTTGCAGTGCACGCCCTGGCTGATGAGCGAGACCCTTGTCACACCCATGAAGAAATCCACAAAGAGTTTCTAGCAGTGGTCAATGTCTCTGAAGTAACTGAATTAAGCTTCCTTCAGACTGATAACTTTCCTATTATGGATTATTCCAACCTCCGTATGAAAGAAGAGCTCAAAAAGGAACAATATATTCTTGCAGTTTGTGGTCGTGCTGCATCAGCTGCAGCAGCTCTTCATAGGTAAGTCTCTTCAAAATGTTTTTTTTTTTACTTTGAAAATACATTGTAGAGTCACTTCCTTTTTTTCTTATGAAATTTGCACCTAAAAATCCAAACTCTGGTAATAAGCGTTGACAGCTTTTGTAAGGATAGAACATTTCAACCAAGGATTTATGAAAATGCATACAATCCAAGAAGTGTTGGTCAAAAGTTTTGAATGTAGTTTCAGGAAGAAATTAGTATGAATAGAAACTCTAAAAGACCAGAATCCATCCATCTGCTGCTCTTTTTTGTTTCATAAAAAATGTTTTATCATTGAATAACTATATTCTGAGTAAAATCTGTGTTTGTCAGCTTTATAGAGAAATTTCAGACTAATATCAAGATTCAAATTTAAGTTTAAAATTTTTATTCTCTTACCAATTGTGGTGTACAGAATCAAGTTTGTGACTAAGTATGGCTATAAGCTCTTTGTATGTGAACTTTTTCTTATTTTTTTGAATGGGTTATTCATGAACGAGATTTATATATGCTGAAAGCTGTGTTATAGCATTAGTTGTAAGCTATTACCATATCTTTGAGCGGTCGCATTTGGGCTGAAATCCTGCTCAACTGATCTAGGTGAGATTTTCAGCTGGAGTTTCCCTTGCCTACTTTTGTTACCATAAACTCTCTAGTAACTCTACATCTGTCCATCCAAGTCATGGTCAAGTGGAAGAACTTCATAACCTAAATATCACCATAAGACAGTAAATAAAATAAATAAATGAGTGATTCATTGTGAGATTTAGAGGCCCACAGGTATGCACATAAATTGAAAATGACCCTTGAGGAACATAAATTTATTGTAAGTGTGTAGTAACATAATTACAAATCTAATGAAACAAATTTTAAAACTAAAATGTTAGTTGAGAAAAATCTGAGTGAAACAAATGTTTCTCAGAGGAAAAATGTTGACAGCCTAGGAAACTGTCAACTTTGCTTCTTGTTTGTTGTATCTTGTTTATGATTTTCTGTTAGCATTCATAAAATAAATTTTATTGTTACTGAAATTATGGATGCCTTTTCTTTGCTGTAGGTCCAGCAGTATTGCTGCTCCATTTGGACCAAAAGCTGCTCAGCATATGTACATGTCTGATCAGATACGATGTTCTCGTACAGCTTTCCAATTATTGGATTTTCTGTGGCAGTGGACCAGGACGTTACGCATGACAAGCAAAAAATATGTTCGTACTGAAGATAATCCTTCATTTATTAGGGTTCATGGTTGGTATTTAACTTTATTTTGTACTATTTACTCCAGTGTTTGTATTTATAATCTTGATGGGCAAAGCACTGAAGTGCTGACTATCCTGTGTAGATTTGTACCCAGCTTAAATTGACTTTATAAAATTATATAGCACAACTTCCTATGAGTAATTCTGGAAATATTGCAATTCGGGAAAATTACTGCTTGAATAGATTTTACAGAAAATCTGAAAAAACAAAAAATCTTAAGAGATCCAATTTTTCAAAGAGTATCCCTGAAGTTTTCATTGAAGTCAATTACAAGGTCATGAACCCTCTAAGAAAAACAACAACAAATTTTGAAAATTGAATTCAGGGATTCTTAGTTAGTACACATTGGGCATACATAAAGGAATATAGCATTAGACAAAACTGTTTTATAAAAATATAAATTTAAAGTATTAAAAACTAGTATTGGTGACTCAATTTTATGAGAGTTAAATTTTTTGTTAAGCATCATGTCATTTTACACAGTGAGGACCATGATGCTGTCTCACAGCACACCTCTCAAAAACTTGCTTCTGGACTTTGAGTCAGTGACTTAGAGGGTCAAGTATGTATGCTGAAGATGTTCAGCTTAAGATCTTGGCCTACAATCCTTAAAGACATAGAGCTCAGTCCTTTTCTGAAGAAGCTTATGACATCAGGGTTTGTGAGGGGGGAAAATCCATCACTTCCCATTTTCTAGCTAATGTATCCTGCTTGAAGTTCATTTAATTTTTAAAAGCAGTCTGATTGAACTTGGTAACATTATTTCCAGTAAAATGTCATTGTGGTTTGCACATCAGTACTCTAACTTTTTAGCTTCTATTTTTTTTTTTTTACATTTGAGAATCTAATCTGTTTAGGAAATTAGTGTATGCAGTTTAATACTCTTCATCAAATATTTTTATCATGAATTTTTTCTCAGGTTTCTTGAAAAGGTTGAACAAATTGAGCATTGCACAAAGAAACTTTGAATGTCAAGAATATGCTCGATCTCTTGTTTACCTTGAGCAATATATTAAAGAACACCCATCAGAATTACAGGAGCATTTGTGGTTTTTTGAGGTAAATATGTGTCCTTAAAAATGATTTTTTGTGTTTTTGTCATCATATGAAGTGAAAATAAGAGTTATGGTTCAATTGAAGATCTCTTTATCAATGTTATGCTTTCTTACGATATAGTGGTATTATGATAATAACTAGGTCTACCACATATATGCTTCATTATTTTCCTAAATTATGCTTCTCATTCTCCTAACTTAATCTTTATTTTGCTTTATAAAAAAATCTTGTATGGTTTATGCTTTTACTAAATTATTTGATATTCTTATAACAAGAAATTATTGCAGCTACCAACCTAGATCTCTATATTAAATCAGAAAATTTCAGATATACTTATACATTTAAAAATTCAGAGAATTGATCAATAAACTACTTAAACAGAATTAGAGAGTGGGAACTTCTTTAAAGATGACTTAACTAAACTACAAATGTAACTACACTAAACTTGAAACAACATTCTCCTTCAGAAATTTGCAATTTAATTTTAATTTTCATTGTCATATTCATTGATGACATCAGTATTGTTGTTGGCAATTCGTTTATTGAAAGCAAGCTGCAAGAGTACTAAAAAACATTAAGCATTATGCTTAGTTTTATTTCTTAAATTTATGCGATCCTTTGCTTCCAAAAATTACATACAGTAGACTTGCAATGATATGACAGAAATGGGACCAGGATGATGTAGAATTACCTCATATTGTGGATTACGTAATCTACTAAGAAAAATCATGCCTTAAGAGCAGTGGCAGGGGGCCTGTGGCAGTTGCAAAGGGTATAGTAGATACCATTTTTGACAAGTGAGAGTAATGTATAAAATTGCAGTGTGCTTTTATTGCTTCATGGTTGCCCTGGTAATGTCCTAAAATCAATTTTTGTAATCTTCTTCCTTTTGCTACTTATCATTTATTTATGGGCAACTACTTTTGTATTAAACAACTTTCCTGTTCTATGATAAGAGCAAGAATAAAAAATTTATTTTGTCATTAAACTTTATAATAATTCAACTACTTAGTCAGTGTAATTTATTATGTAATAGTAATTTATTCCCAACACAGAAGAGGATATTTGTTAAAATAATTATACGTACATTTACAAAATGGTGCAGGTGTCATTTGCATATTGCTTCTTATAGAGGAAATTCCCCTTTCTTTCTCTTTCCTGACCTTCCTTGGTCACCTCTTGTTCTTTTCGATCCAGACACTAGGGTATCTTTCATTTCCCTCTTTCTTCCTTTTTCTTATTTTATTTTTGTAATGATGTGTGTAATGTTTTGAGATGTGTTGATATTTGAGTTTTCGGTTGTAATTCAGGAGGGTTTTAGTGGGTATGGTTGAGTCATTCTGCGAGTCTTACACGCGGGGAGTGTCATGTCGGATCTCCTTAGTGCGTAACTGCATTTTCCCTACCTGTACAGACTTTTTGGGCTCTAATGACCTAGTTGTCANCCCCCCCCCCCCTAGGGAAAAGGAATTAAGTAATGAAAGAAATGGAATACTTTGATTAGTCATTTTTTATTGTGGTTAACTTGAAAATGATTACAATTTTTTTGTTGGCTAGTGTAATTTGTCTCCTTTTAGGAGTTGTATGTTCATCTGGATGATCCAGATGCTGTTGCTGGAACCCTTGCGATTCAGGGCCAAGAACCTTCTTTGAAACAACTTGCACGCGCTCATGAGGCAACAGGACAATATCAGGTAATAGAAAACATTTCATTCAGTAATTGTTAGGGCACTACACTATAATCTTAAAGATCTCTTTAGGCCATTTTGAAGACTACATTAATTAGTTCCATAATTCCTTTCATTGTGTAAACATATGAAATTTTATTGTTATAATTTGTCGGCCTTACCCTCCACTTACTTTCTGAAACACAAACTAGTTTCGGAACATATTGCTTCCATCCTCAGCAACTGCCGAATTAATACAATAATTTATTCTAGTGACTCATTGTGAGTTCCCAAAATAATTTCTCATATAAAGTTGGTGAGCCCTGAAGCCTCATTAAAAAAAATAATGTTTCCTTAAGTGTCAACTTTATTTGTTTGAATTTTTCTTATATCTCCTAGTAAATGTGTTATGCTTTAAGTGGATTGGTTTTTGTTCTCAATTGAATCCAGTTTTAATGATCTGTTCTGCAGCCTGTTGTTCAGAAGGAACTCTACAGGTGGTATTTACTCACTATTTTAGTATCATATTTCGCAAAACAAATTAACCTTCGTTACAGTGTGTCTCAATATCTGTTCCAGTCACTACATCATGTTTGTTTGCAATTTTTCATGTGCTCTTTCAATTTTTCACATGATCTTCACATGTTAGAGATAAGTTGGTTTGCTGATTTGACAATCATTGAGGGAAACTGTGTAATAAATAATAAATTACATTAAATTGTGATTCTTCCTCATGACTTCACTGGAAATGCATTCATTAGAGTTCTAGTGAAGTTGTGTGGTGAAAATGAAACATGTTATTCATATTATACTGTGTGAAATTCCTTATGAAAAGAGACCCCATAAGTATGTGGCTGCGAATTGCGTAAAATTTTTAACTGACATTGGATCGAGTTCAAACGCAAGGAAATCACCCCACAGCAACTTGCTGATTTCAAACGTGTAAAATGCAAAAAATGCAAAATCAGGGAATTTTTACATGAAATTGCAAAATTCGACATTTAGTGCGAAATCACTCACCCATTTATAACTATTTTTGGTCTTTTACAACTTTTAAAACAGCTTAAACTTGAGTTAACTTCATATTCTGAGATACTAAATCCTCAAATGCAAAATGTTTTTTTTTCTTCATTGAGCATATACATGTATGTTTGGATTTAAAAATGAATGTTTCTGTGATGCAAAAATCGAATGTGTGGGAGAAAGTAAACCCTATCCAAGTTTTTCACTTTATGTATTAAATTACTGTCCACATTTAGTATTGTTTTTTGTAAACAATGAAAAATTAAGCATATTGTGCATCACTTAATATCACTGAGATGAATTGGAGGAAAAAAGGGAAAATAAAACTTAATTGGAATTGGGGGTCCTGGAAGTGCTTTTCTATCTGATATAAAGTAAAAACAAAAACAAAAAATACTTTATTGAGGTTACCAATGTTGATATTATAAAACCTAATTTCCTTTAAAACACACAGATAGATAAGAAGAGAGCATACTTCACAAATAGCATGAAAAAGCTCGTAAATGAACATAACAAAATCATGATTTCAACATGACAAAATTGGATATTCCAACTTGACAAAAAATGGGGTCTCCACTGAAATTTATTGTTAAGTACTTATAAGTAAATTTCAGTGTAGTAATACTGCAATTTATGTATTTGGTGGTTCAATGCTCAATTTGCCTATAACCTAATGCAGACCTTGCTCTCCTTATTTGTTTTTTAACATTCCTTTCCAACACTTGGAACATTTCAGAATGCTGCTGCTTGTTATGAAGAAATGGCTCAGGACCAATTGTTGGATCCAGAACTTGTTGTAGGAATGATTCATTGTTACCTTTGCCTTGATCAGCCATTCACTGCCCTCAAAATTGCTGAAGGTGTTGTCACAAACAGGTATATTGTTTATTTTTTCTTAATTAATACATTACCATTAATATTTAATATCATTTTAATTAAGAATACAATGTCTACTCATGAAGATTTTTGTAAAATATGTAGTGTGTAGTCTAATTTAATTCTAATATTGTGTCCTTCAATTTCCAAATTTTTTGTATATTTGTCTGTTTTGAATGAATGTTTTAAAAAAAAATCAGATATGTTGGGAAGTGAGATGTTTAAAAGAAGTATGAGGTTCTTTAATTCGTGTGCAAAAACATATAAGTGCTTTATAGCTGCAAAATGTGTTTACAATAAATGAATGATTCTCATATCTCCTTTTTACTAGTTTAGTATTTGTCCTTTGATACTATTAATATAATATAAAAATGTACTTTTGTATACCTCATGCTTGAAGACCAGAAGTTGCTCAAGATATCAATGAGCAGTATGCTGAATGCCTTTGGCGTTTACACAATTTTGATGAGTTGGACAAATTTGTGTCCTCTCCGGGTCTTGTGAACAACACTTCTTGGGGTGTGCAGATAGGAAGAGCTCTCCTTCTACTGAGAGAAGCCCAACATCAAAAGTTATGTTTGGTACTGGACTCAACACTGTGTGCAGTTGTTGAGCACTTGGCCTCGATGGATCGTCAACATGGGGTTTACTTTCATGGCTACGATTACATTGTGAAGTAAGTTGTTTTTTTTACATTTTCATTGTATTTTTTTATTTCTCTTGAGATTTCTTCAGCATTATTGTTGGAGCTCTTGAGCTTGGCCTGTGGAATAGGTAGTATACAGTTATTATAATAAAATTGAAATACTGTTCTGTAATGTAGTCTGAATTTCATGAGCGGTTTTGAAAAACTGATTTATTTACATTTTTTTATAAATTGAATTACTAGAGAAAGTATTTTAGGTGTAAATTAGTTGTGTTTGATAATAACAAAAACAATGAGTTAAAATTGTCCAGTATGTATTTATTTTTATTTTTGTTAGTACTTGATTTATTCATGTATATGGCATGTGAGTATGTCAACTGTATCATTGTCTGGTGGGAGTTTGTATAAACCATTTGATATTTTATTGCTTTTAAAACTACTAACTGAATCAGGATATTACTAATAACAGTTGTATTCTTTGCCTCTTTATTTAAATTCTTATCCACATAGTTATGTTCCTTTTGAGTAGAATACTAGTCTCAGTTCCCCCAGGGGATTTACATCTAGTAAGTACGTGTTTGGCGAACACGGGGCCCCGAGCTGAGTCTGGCATTACTTCCACTTACTTGTGCCATGCTCCTTCCTTTCTCTTTTCTGACCTCCCTTGGTCACGTCTTGTTCTTTTCGATCCCGACGCTATTGGGGCTAGGGTATCTTTCATTTTCCTCTTCCCCCAGGGGACTTACATCTAGTAAATACGTGTTTGGCGAACACGGGGCTGCGAGCTGAGTCTGGCATTGCTCCCACTTACTTGTGCCATGCTCCTTCCTTTCTCTTTTCTGACCTACCTTGGCTACCTCTAGTTCTTTTCGATCCCGACGCTATTAGGGCTAGGGTATCTTTCATTTTCCTCTTTCCTCTTCTTTTTTTAAAATGTTTCTAGTAAAAGTCGTGTGATATGTTGGAATTTGTGTTTAGAATTGTAATGCAGGAGGGTTTTTAGTAAGTATGGTTGAGTCTTTCGGCGAGTCCCATAAGCGGGGAGAGTCATGTCGGCTCTCCCTAGTGCGGAACTGCATTTTCCCTACCTGTACAAGTTTTAAGGGCTCTAATGACCTCGCTTTTGACGAGCCCTAAAGCCACAAAAAAAAAAAAAAAAAAAAAA
>NNCF01128167.1:692919-754764 GCA_002313205.1 Laupala kohalensis | reverse complement strand
AAAGAGTGCCCACACTTTGGGGATGTCTGTGGCGCCTTCGCGGGGAGGTTGGTCGGAAATCGAACCATATCGCGGAAGATTTTGATTCTAGCGCTATACAAAGGAAAGGGATGACACTAGAGTTATCTAGAGCTAACTTCGAGGTCCTCTATAATAGATCAAATTCTCACCATAGCAATACAGGCACTCCCAAAATTTGGCGCGATTTCAAAATAAATGCTATAATCTTTGGTATGATCAAGTGGGTCGTGAACGAAAGTGAGATCATCTTGCTATTCTATGCATCTTGAGTGTCATCACCTGTTTTAGGGTTTGGTTTAGCACATCAGAGGGCCGAGCGGAAGTTGACATAAACCATCAACAATGCGCAGCAAAGGCGTGCTCTACGCTTTGTAAGATCATCACCCTGCCCTCCGGGCTATCCGTAGGGCGAGAATGTCCCAACCACGCGCTCCTCAGAAGACTTAGAACCCGGCGATGGACTGAACAGATCTTCATTCATCTACACAGAGCCAAACCACCTGCGGCCATGGACGGCAAGGTACGTGCTGCCATCATGGCAAAAGCTACGCGAATAGGTTAGGTTTGGGTTGATAACCCTAAAATGTGCCTGTGATAAAGTGTTATGTTTAACGGTCGAAACAAGTACATCGATTCATTTTTAATATTTAGATGAAATGACAAAATTTAAACTAAATGATCATTCAGGTTTTCTGTATTCATTGATATTTAGTATATATTTGAATAATTACGACAATTTATTGGATCTGAAATTTGTCTCCTAAATATTGCAGTATAATTCCTTAATTACCACACTATTTTAATATTATTTTAATGTTGTTCGAAAATTACTACCAGTTCGCGTCATTATGGCAGTGGTCAGTGACAAGTTTAAGGTCTACCACTGTCATACTGTCATCTGAGACACCGTAAATTTCTTTGCGTTACGACTATTTTCAATTTTTTGGGAGAGTAAAATATTCCAGACAANCTCTAAATTCGTATAAACGCACACGGTATGGAAAGATACCTGACTGGCAATCTTTATGTCATCGAAAGATATAAAAAGACCCACATATACAGAAAAGATACAGTATTTAAAAAGACATTAAGAGGCTCCGCAATTGGGATAATTCTTTGGTAGAAATACAGAAGAGAGTGACTTCATGATGATCTTCCATGACCACTAAACATGATTACCAACCGCTTTGTGCATATTTAATCATTATAAAAAAAATCAAAGATAGTCGTATTGTTGAACGATTTTTCAGGGCTTTTCTTACGCTTAGGTTGCTATACCCTAGCTTGTGTAGCGGGATGTAACACTCTTTCTATCCCCCTACCATATAGATACTTCCATACTAATAGAGACTGACTCCTCATGACTAGTTCCTTTGCATATTATAGGTACTTAAAAGAACATGGTTTATCGCCAAGTGGTTGATTAGGTTATCAAACGTACAGCCATTTATTAACAACTGGGTAGATAAATAAAATATATATATACAATTCGCCTATTATGATAATTTCATCCGAACAGCTACCTTCCTCAGACCTCGACCACCATATTGTCCTTGCTTCATTTTTTCTTTTATTTTTGAAAGAAAATATTGTTTGTATTTTAGTTTATAGGCATTTATTCAACTTTACGCACTATGAATTATTCTCAAATCTATTATGACGATTTCAACGATCTTCTTCAATACAACGATATTGTTTTGGGTTCAGTGGCGATTGTATTTCGTAAGCAACGAAAAATGTTCTAAATAATGGTTATTTACAACAAAATTTATGTATCATCATCGTGCAACTTTGTAATGCGCTTTTATTTAGAGATGTATCTTGGTTACCTAAAAAGGAGATTGCGTTCCAAAAATAAACTGGAGAGAAGGCAAACGATAGACAATGATTTAATCCCATGTTCCAATATATTTAACATGGAAATAATTAGAATCTGTCAACTTTACTAGCAACAACAAACCTTCTTTTAGTCGTTTTCTGTAGATGGCCTTAATGATTTGCTTTTATTTTCATTTATTTATACACTTTAATACACTACATACCCAATATTGTCATTGCCGAGTTTTTCTTGTGTCATATTTTCATTTTTCGTTCTTCGACGTTATCTCTTGCAATTATTACCCTCTACCATTTCCTCGTTCTCTCATATTTCATTTCTCCAATTTTTTTTTCATATTCCGAAAAATATTGAAATCTCCTGTGTTAATTACATAATTACACTCTCTATGCAAAATATACTCTCCAGTATTCTCCTCCTTCCATATATGTTTAAATCCTACAAAAATAGATAAACTGTTCCTTAAGGAGTCTCTTCTCCTTTCTTGTAGAAGCACCAACTAGCACTCTTCATAAATTCCAATCTCCCCTGAATAAAATTTCTATATTTTTCGTATTTCTAACTAACCATTATNAACCATTATACAAAAAAAATATTTTTTTTAGTCGTTTTTAAATCGGACGACTATGCCACGGCTCTGTAAGATGATATTGTTACAGGGAGGTCCTGTATTCATCTCCCATCTAGTCATGTATTCATACCCCATCCTTTACTAGGTCTCGGATAAGGCATAATTTTTCAGCATCTTTTTCGAAAAATGTTTCGTCGATATAAAGCCTCGACTGCTACATATACCTCTGTTTCCGTCTTGCATTGTCTTATGCATTAACTTCACAATAACTCCCTCCTCTCCTCATCACACAACCTGCAATACCACAACATGTTGTCACGATCTTCGTCTCCTTCCCATCAGTCGTCTCAATTGTTAATTGTCTTCAAATTACATTTCATTTGGAATTATTTGCCAAATCATGGAAATGTGACATGTTATTTAATTTGATATATTACTGATGACAATATTTAACCTTTCCTTTGACAGAATCGCTTGCAGCCGGGGACGGCGCCGAGGGGCACGGGACTGCGTTCCCCGCCGATGGACGCTCTCCTCGAGCAGATGGCGTCCACTGAGGAAAACGCGCGAGCGCTCGTGGACCGATTGCGGCGGAAGTTAGCAGATCTGCGCGAAGCACAAGATCTGACCTCGCCAACTGCCCGAGGTACTATTTCCATCATCCACTAGAACCGGAGTCAACGTATACTAGAATGTTTGGGACAAAATGCGGTTCAGTAGACAAAACTACTTAAACATTTCGACCATTATGCTGCGATCTCCTACAAGGCAATGTCAGTGTAGAACAGACTTAAGTTGTTGCACTCAGTTGAACGAAAGAGCCTTTTGTTCCCAATAGTTTGTCCTAGCCAGAGAGTAAACAAGAGGCAGTTTTCACTAAGAAGTCAAACCCATCGTCCATGTTGATGGTCCTCAAACACGTGTCTTATGGGAGAAAATCCTGAAATAATTTTCACGCCAAACTTTCCATTATTGGTCTCGGCCTGAAATAACTTGGGGCTGGCCCGAGAATGTTTCGAGTCGACCCAAAATGCAAAAACCACGTCTTGAGGCTGGCCTGAAACGTGTAGGGGTGTCCCCCAAAACGAGCACCCTGCCTTAGAGCAGGTCCAAAACTAAAGGTCACTGACACCTCTTACTTATTTCTTTTAAGGGTTCCTCAAGAACTTTAAATTTCTTTCGAAGCTTAGAAATTGTGTAAATAAAGCAAGCACATAAGTGACATTTCGTACTTATCCATACGATACTCTACCTTTTGAGCTCTTATACAACTTTCATTGGCGTTCTTCAATACGTTTCTATACCCGTGAATGCAAGAACACACGATAAAGTAACAACATGTTTTTCATCCCTTTTCAGATGAAAGAAACAATGAATCGCATGCAACGGGAGACAGAATAGCCAAGTTGCAGTCAAGTGGAGCAGCCAAGCCGAATCGCGTGTCCAGCGCTCCGATTGGCAAGCGCTCTCAAACAAATGACGCGGCGTTCTTCAAAGTGCCAAGCTCGCAGGCGAAATACGTTCTCGCGGACGCACAAACGGTGTCAAGAAGCAGCGCAAAGCAATACAAGACGGCATCCATCAAACCAACAGGTGACCAGGCTTCGAGGACAACTGCCGAATCGTTTCAAATATCCGACAGTAGCAGCTCTCGCTCCTCGTTACTTGAAGGAGATAAAGGGACAAAAGCCGAGAAAATTTACAAAGAATATAAACAGCGACCGGCATCTTGGGGCCCATCAAGTGTCAAAGCATCCAAAAGTAGAGATACTAGCTCATCTCGAGAACACAGTCGCAGTCAGTCTCCATTCGATTCATCATTGTCTAGTGTCGGGGGTTCGAAAGTGATTGGTTTGAAAACTACTACTAGCAAATCATCGCGAGTCAGTATTCGCGCAAAGGATTCGCGACATGAGAAAAGAGTTTCTAGTGGCAAGTCATCGCAAACTATAGTCTCTAGAAAACATTCAGATAATTCTCGAAAATCAAAATCACTATCACGTCAAGATAGTTCCGAGGAATTGTCCGTTAGGAGACTATCCTCCAAAGGCATACTGGGAAAGAGGAAATCATCAAAATCAGTCCTTTCGTCCTCAAAAACGCGTTCAAGAGAGAGCACTGGAAGGCCTTCGTCATCTAGAACACCGAGTCGCAAGACTTCCCACAACAACATTGTTAGTCGTCATTCGTCCCACACTAAAACCAGCAGTCGAAAGTCATCTCAAACCAAATTGGAGTCGTCCAAAACAAAAATAGACCTTGCATATGACACAAAGGGAGATAAAGCGTCCGAAATTAAAATCGAGAATCGCAAACAGTCTCACACTAAATCAGAGGGTCAAAAAGCGTCTAACACTAAATTAGAGGGTGTCAAAGATTATTGTACTAAATTAGGGAGTCGCAAAGTTTCTCCTACTAAATTAGAGAGTCGTAAGCAATCTCAAACCAAAATCGAAAGTCGCAAACAGTCTCAAAGTAAAGTTGGAAACCGTAAACCATCTCAAACGAGAGTCCCTTCTCGAAAAAATTCTCAAAACAAGGTCGAGAGTCGCAGGAAGTCTCAAACCCTAATTAATAATAGTCGCATTCTCTCTCCAAAAAGAACTGCCAGTCGTAAGTTATCTCCATTGAAAGTAGAGAGTCGCAAGTCATCTGCATCAAGATCCGGCAGTCGTAGATCCTCCCAAACAAAAGTTGCCAGTCGTAAGTCATCTCCATCGAAAATTATCAGTCATCGATCGTCACCAACAAAAATCGATAGTCATAAGACATCTTCCCAAAAGCTCTCCAGCCGTAAGTCATCTCCAACGAAAATTTCGAGTCGTAAATCGTCCGCAACAAGATGTCGTAGTCGTAAATCATCCTCCACTAATTTCGGCAGCTCTCTACCTTCCAGTCGCAAGACGTCCCAATCAACTGTGCCCACCAAGGATGCTCCTAAGACGAATGCACCCAGTCGTAAATCTTCAGAAAAGAGCGTTCATGAACAGAAGCCACCATTCTCATTTTATGCGGTTGCAAGAGGAGGTGGCCAAACAACCAGAACACAATCCGGCGCTAAAGCTCCCTCCAGAAAGTCATCAGGGACGACCTCGCCAATCGTAAAACTGTCGAAGGAGCAACTACAGAATATTTTCTCTAAAGTTCGAGTTGAGAAATGGAAGAACGCGGAGAAGAAAAGCAAGATCTTTTGTGCGTCGAGCGTAGGGGCGTCTAAGAAGCCGGAAACGGAAGAACCGCGTTCGCTGCAAGAGAACCAAGAAGGATATGAACAGAGCTTCTTGCAGGACAGTGGTTTCGGCTCTAACTTCCGAAGACCTGGGGGTAGGAATTTCACGATGATATAGGTCTTACACAAGGCCTGTATGAAAAGTAATGAGACCTGTTTATTTATGATTCACCTGTTCGTTGCACCTCGAACGCTGAAAGTGCGTTCGATACAGGGATTCAGAGCGCAATTAGCGTACGTCACCTGCAGGTCGTATCGTCATTTTAGTGGACCTTTACCAATAGGCTCGGTCGAAGCTTAAAAGTGCAACGTTCTGTCAAAGTTACGCTATTAAATTCTATGTGAGTTTCGGAAAATCGTCTATGGAGACATTGTTCTTGATCCAGCAAGTATCTATGAAAATTTATGAAGGATAGTTGGGTTTTAGAATACAACCCCAAGACAAAACACCAAAGTTCCGTGCGGCATACAGCAAGAGCACCTTGCCAAAAAATGCTTGAATGAGCAGATCGAAGGTCATAGCCATCTTTATTTCCTTCTGTGACGACTAGGGTTTGGTCCACCACGAATCTGTGCCTGATGGTCAACCAAGTGAGGACATGCATTGCCGTCAGTTGGAAGCTGCATTATGACAATATACCAAGCTACTTTTGGCCACAATTACCTGGCTCAGAATAGAACCGCAACACCTCCACAACATCCCCAGAATTCTTGTTCCCCAGAGGGAAGACAATAACAAACTACGAGACCGTAGTAGAAGTGAAAGCGTCTTAGACTGGGCATTCTAGGAAAGGATTTCTAAGCCGTGTGACGATGTCCGAGGCTTCTATTTTGAAGATTATTAATGGCTTGAAACGACATTTTCAATAACTTTTAGTCCCGAATTCGGTCTCATTACTTTTTATACAAACCTTGTTATTCATAAGTGTAACAACTTATCACGAGAAATCATATTATTCCCCTCGAAAGTTGGTTTTAAACGAAAAAAGTATTTTTGGTATTCCTTTCTGAAGGTTCGGAAGAATAATTAATCCTTTATTTATACGCATTCTCGTTGCGTTACTTAAATTTTGTATCGGCTTGTTATGGTAGATACCGTCCTCTTGTCTAGCTTGTGATGAAGTATCCTCTTCCTTGAATAAATAACAATGGGAGACAAATGTGTGAGTCGAACTAAAGATTTTAGGACCTCATGACGTTTAGTAATAATCACGTTAAAAGTCTAATTGTGAATACAGTTTACTATAATTTTAATGGGTTAATAACATTTTTAACATGAAAATAAAAATTAATGTTAACTTTTTGCTAAGATAACAACTGAATAAATAAATTCTCGACTCGATCCCATTTACTCTGGAGTTCATTGAACATTTACGTCAAAAACACTCATTCGTGGATTGGGTTCCATTTGCTTAATTTAATGTTCTTTGAGAGAAAAAATTATCAGTAAAATCAGATAGGAACGAAAAAGGTTGTAGATTTGTTTGGGGCACTTCTATGTGTGTATTTTTCCTGACTTCTGTGATAAATCTATTTTTCTTTTGATTTGAATTTTTCTTGGAAGTAAGTTGTGATGTCTTGGATTCCTCACCAGCGTCTATACAAGAATTGTGTTGTTGAATGAATACTATTCACGTAACGTAACAGTTTCGTACAATCCATTTAACTACCGAGTCCCTAATACTAGTTACATGCCAACGGACTTGCTCATAATAAAATTTTGACTTGTTGAGGTCAGTAATAATTTTTAATGCGAGATTCTGAACACGTCATTTATTTACAATATAACAGGTCCCAAATGTTCGGCTGCTTTCCTTCTAATAAGGTGTACATTGTACTGCTGTGATTCCTAGGATGAAATATACTTCGATTGTCTTCATCACACCTCTCCAATCATATACACTAGTTATATTAAAATCATAAAATCATTGACAAGAGCATTCATTTCAGCTAATGTTAGAACTATAGTCAGTCGTTCAAAGAAGAAATGAGAAAGCATATTCGAATAATTGTGAAAAAATAACAATTAGCTTAGCCTACAAAAGATGGAAAATAAGCAATACATGCCCGAAAGCAGAGGATAGGGAAGATAGGAGGTTTCAATTCAATCGAAGAACGCGAGGGTTACACGGGGAAAACTCGGGATTTTGTCCAGGGTGCAAAGAAATTATGTATATAAACCGGCGAGAATTGCAGACTTATTGAATAATACATCAGAGTAGGGATTTTCAACGATGATTTTCGTAACGGCCGACGCCGATGACTCTCTAGATTATTACCCACCCAAAAATAGCCAAGTCTTTTTGTTTTATCGCATGACATCGTAAATTTGAAAAAAAAAATGTTACGACTCTACAGTTCATTTCCATGAAAATGTAAGCAAGTAAAGGAACGTACATTGTTTCCACTTTAATGCAGTTCAACAAGCTCTTGACTTTGTATACTCAAAGCTTCATAGAACAACAAATTAAGGTATTATGAGTGAACTGGTCATCGTTTTCTAATGCCATGAATCTTTAAAATAGAATAATAAACTATTGTCTATCAATTCGTATAATACAATTTAGTACCTTGCTGTGATACCTTTTGACTTAAACCATCGTGAAATATCACGGGTTCTTATGAATCAAAAACTCCTAAATGGACGGTACTTAATTAAATTTCAATGTAATTTCAAATGGGGTCGAAATAAAAATCAATTACACGTGTTTGAAATTTAATATAGAATAGAGCAATACGAAATTTGCATAGTCATTTCGGACAATTAAGAACTGAAGTCAAACTAGTCAATACACCATAATTCATGACAATTCTTAATATAAAAATAATATATAATATTACTGCAAGTTTCGTAATGATTGTGATGTTGACCATCGCATGCTACCCATACTACCTGCCAATATTACCTTAAATAGTTTAGGTTTGATTCTTNAATATATAATATTACTGCAAGTTTCGTAATGATTGTGATGTTGACCATCGCATGCTACCCATACTACCTGCCAATATTACCTTAAATAGTTTAGGTTTGATTCTTTTTTGTATGTAAGAAGACATAATCGAAAAGCTATTGTGTTACCGTAAAGAAGAAATAAATGAGAAATAATGCACTGTTTCTTGCAGGTGTACATTCCATGGGGGTGGCAGTGGAGCGACTGTTGCGAGAGGCGGAGCGAGGAGCTGAACTCACCAGCAACGCGTTACGATCTCTCAAAGCGGCGGAGCGTCAGTTGCACGAGGGTGAGTTTTAAAGCGCACGAATGCGCTGGTCTTCCAGGGACACACAATGAGAAAGCTTTTAGAAACATTGCATATATTTCTAACGAGTACCTTCTGTGCTCAGTATAAGGTTGTTATCGTTTGATTTTTACGCATGAAAAGTAAGGGGTGTAACTCTTTTACTTCGTTGTTAAATATGCGAAGCAGATGCTCAGTAGAAGAGGAGTATAATAAGCTGGCAGTCGGAGTAACCTGCTGGTAATCGGGGTTCGCCACGATTTTTGGAAGCATTAACTTCAGAAGTTACTATTGATGCACACTATTCAGAATAGATACTCCACTTTTACTTAACATCTGCTTCACATACTCTATTACGAATAAAAGGGAGTAACTAACTACACTGTACGTCTTCGGATAGCATTTACTTCCTTTTTATCCGTACCAGTCAATGACTGGGCATGGATACGTAGCATATTATTAGGTAGGAATTGAAAAACAGGAAAAGACTACATGCATGTGACATGAGAGACTAAACTGTTAGCCATGGGACTGTGAGTTGCACGATGAGTACCGTATAAAGCAAACATGCTGATAGTACAGTACATCATGGAAAAAGACAGTCTTATTGCAGGGAACAATTATGAGGTTTCTGCGAGTATGTTTGCGATATAGGATCAGGAAGGGAAGAATAGAAACAGAGAACTAGGAAAAGGAAATTAATCCGATACAGCGTAGAGACAAAAATTCCAAATAATAAATGTTGAAGCCATGGAATCAAATAAGATTAAAAAACGGAAAACAAACTCAAGAAAATCCTGTGTCAACGTATCCAAAAATTCGCATCACTTTCCGTTAATCAATTAGTTTTTTAATTTAGTTTTTAAATTACGGGTGATTATTTTTACAATTTCTCTGTTGGAATGAGAAGTTTGGAATTTTCGCAATATTTCATCCAATATCTTATTTTACGAAATTTCTGTCTTGAAACCCCTCGTCTCTGTGTACTCTACTTCATTTTATGAATACTGTATTTATAGGTAGGTAAGAATATTTATCAGTTTAAAAAAATGTTTTGTGTCTTCAAGTAGTCTCGATGTTTGAACGAAAGGTACCCTCGGAATATCTTGGTCTCCGCGATAACTTGTAGAACTGTTAATGATGACGTTCTACGTCTGATCTTCTAAATATAAAGTAAAGAAAAACGATTTGAGATTTTAGCAGACAGTTTAGATAAATTCGTAAGATAAAATAAAATAATACATATGTAACTATTAGTCAAGTCTCGCATTAGAGACGAATCGTAGTGTTAGTTTTGTGTGTTTAGAATCCAAATTGCTTTTAGGAAATTGTGACATGTGTATTAATTTATTATATTAATTCGAATCAAATTTAAACTGTCTGCTAAAACCTTTGGTCATTTTTCTTTATTATTTATAACATGTAGAAATATTAACTTTTTTAGCGAGATATAGTTAAAAAATGTGGAGTGTACCCCACTCAACTTTCCCATTATAATTCATAACAAAAAACTCATGGCACTAAACACCCTACATTACTCTAAAATTCAAGAAAAAAACACTTCAAAAAAGAAATTATAAAATGCTATAATTATTAAACAAGACGACATATTTAAAAGATCAATCGCTTTCAAAATATATGTGACATCACATTACAAATATCATATATGCACATTCAAGTACAGATTTCATGAATGATCTTCCAACATAAACTCTTTGCAATAGCCTCATAGGCAGATTTAAAAACCGCGCCTACAAATTAATTCCTTTTTCCTCAAAAAATTTTCGTTGTATTTCGAAAACGGTGCAACGTACAGGGAAGCGGTCTAGCAATCTGTGTTCAGAATGAACTGACTGAATTAAATGATTCTATGCACATTTCCAAAATTTTGAATTTTAAGAAACCGGAAGTGGAGTGAACTGTGTAAATGAAGTCGGTATGAGCTGTTCAGAAATAGGCTTCTATTCCAAACGCATTCAAAGTCTAAACTCAAGATTTGTTTCGATGCATCAATTTGCTCGTGAGTTAACAAGGCAACAAAATTCTTAACGTACATACACACATACGACATTGGACATCATCGCCAAGATTTGAAAATGTACTCTCCTGGAGCCAACCCGTAACCATTCGAAGAGAAATCAAAATTTTGTTTTTCACCGATTACATAAATTTCCTTTCAATCTCGACGTTATTGGAAAGTAAAAACACCGCGTGCAGAAATTATTTTCTCGCAGTTGATACATACTTCGAACGCATTTCCTCATGCGCAGCGGCGACGAGTCCGTGGCTGCCGGTGCTGGCGCTGGGGCGAGCGCGTTCGCCCGAGGCGATGGCGCGTGCCGCTGGACACGAGGAGCGGGTGGCGCAAGCCACTCGGTGGGTGGCGCACGCGCTTGATGACGTCATGCGGTGCTTCGACGCCTACGGAGAGTTGGAACGACAGCTCGCCAAGGTATTTGTTCTCTCTGAAAGAAGTGGAACCAGAGTATCTTGTTTGAACGTCACTACGCAAGAATTAGTTCTTACTTTTCCGTCCACCGTCTTTAATTAATTACAATAACTGTACGACTTTATTCGTAAGCAAACTTACTTTTGTTTGATATAAGTATCACGTTTCGACTCCTTGTTTTAAATATCTGATGATGACTAAAAAAAGGGGGGGGGGAACGAGAGGTGATGCTTACGTCAAACAATAAAAGTAAGTTAGTCTACGAAAAAAGACGTACAATAATTGAAATCACGAAATAAAACTGTTCAGGATGTTCTTCATTTGCTAATTTTACGATATCATCTTAAGTGATCAGAAAATTTATTTGTTTGATTCAGAAGAATTTTGACACAAATTTGTCGTTCGATTTTGTTTTCACACATCGATATTTCGTTGTTTCTTTTTTGTTTTTTTGTTTTTTGCAATCCAGTTTTATCTTCAATGCGAGATTAATCACTAAAAGCAAAAACATATGATTTCAACGTCTCTTATAATGAGGCTAATTTTGTAGGTTTAGTGATTCAGGATGTAAGATTCGAGTGATATCTCTTTTACCCTGAACCAGATCATTTAAAACACTGTAGACAATAGTATTAAATAATTTAAATTCTCTTTAATACATCTGAGATAAAGTTAGATGCACGGAAACAAACGTACGTAGTACGTAGCTCTGAGAAGAGGTTTTGTAGAATGCTACGACTACCTGCTGTTAATAGGAGTTAGATACGCTGCACAAACCAATACAAGTTTGACTCTACATGGAGGCGAACTTGGGAGATATGTTCCGGTATCTCGAAAAGTTAGCGACGTCTATTTATCTATTTACATTTATAGTCCACTGTCTACACTGTTCCTTGGCATAGGGTTCAATATTCTTCAGAATAAATTATTTTCTTTTCCGTGTTCCTCATTGAACATAGTTTAATTGTCATGTGACTCTGTTGTCTTTCGGTCCCTTCTTGTCCTCGCGGTCCCCGTATCGTCATGTCTTCATGTCCTCTCCGTTTTGAACTCCCGCTGATACGCATCATCAGTTCCATATCTTCCTGTAAGATGTCATATATCCTTCGTTCCTACAAGGAACTAGTCCAGACCCTGATTTCACAGTTTTTATCATTCCTCCCCTTCACCATCTTCTTTCCTCATTATTTATATCACATTTAAATAACACATGTTCCACAGTCTCCTCATAATGTCCACACACATGTTGGCTCATCCTTTTTCTTAATCTTATGCAAATACTTATTTAAATTTCCGTGTCCCGTGAATAATTCCAACATGACCGGACTTGGTATAAACAATTCTTCCTTTCACTTCTTCCAACGTATCTCACATCCTTGATTTCTGTGCTGATTTTTTCCTCGGCACTTGAAGTGTTAACTCTTTCAATGCATTAGATGATGGGGCGGCCGAAGCAAGCGAGCGATGCTCGATGGTTGCAGCCGGATAAACCCGGTGGTTACCGTTGGCACGAGTGGTCGGAAGCAGAGGTGGCGTCGGCGCTGAAGGCGATCGCCGCGGCGGAAGGCGCGTTGGCAGTGGACGCCGCTGCGGCGCTGGCTGCGCACGCCGTCACGCTGGATCTGCTGGCGAGCGACGAGGCGGCCCTGGAGGTGTTCGAGCAGCGCCAGCGCCAGCAGCAGAAGCTACGCCAGACGGTGAAGGAGACGGCGAGCACGCACCAGGAGAAGAGGTCGCCGATGGAGGAGACCACCAAGACGTGCGCTTTCGGTAAGGTTCTTGTTCCTTATCTCCTTCCAAAGTACAGGTCAAGGTATAAGGCGCGCAACGTAACTCCCGCTTTAGCCCGGCTGCTACTAGCCAGCCTGCAAATTATGACTGGGTCTGCTGATAGTGTGGGATGGTCGCACTTTCAAAGGAAATAGCTTGACTGCCCCTTCGTCCTACTTCGGTGGTCGCTGGGGAAATCCGGAATGTGTGCGTCGGGTTAGTAGACACTTCGCTCTAAATGGCAAATGTTTCTGGAATAGCGTTTATTTTCCTCCTCTTTACCCGCACCATCACTTTCGACTCGGCAGTCAGAGCGGGAGCTATGTTGCGCGCCACATACACATACCAGTGTTCGTCTGCGCGCGTGAGGTTGCAATTATGTTGGAGCTACGATCAACGATAAGACGAAAGACATGAGCGACACGAAGAAGCGAGCTGTGCGAGACGCATCGAGAATCGTTTATGTTGGAGCGACAGAAGGAGTCATTAACACGTCTGTGCATGCGCGAAACACTCATATAATTCATACTTCATAATACTAGATTCTATTTATCCCTTCACTTTCGGAACTCCTTTCTTCCCTTGTCGCTGCACCGTGAACACTTGCACGTGAATATAATCATCATGACCTTTTCCCGGAGACTCTTAAAGAAAGAATGTAAATATCATATGAAAAACATTCAATTTTTAACACTGTCCGCCATATACACCATGAAATATGATTCTCAAATTGTAGATAATCCTCAAATAAAGACGTAACCCAAAAGAATTGCGGTTGGGCCAGGTTATGTTTGTTATACGGAAGTGATGTATGTTTGTGGTTGCATATGGTTGAAGTTATTGTTAATTTTTGTTACGATATGCTCTTGAAACATCAAGCGGTGCACTCAATATATGCGGTACAGAAAATAATATAACATACGTAATAAAATCAACGAGGTACAGAAATTAATACAAGCAATTTACAATATTTTACTAAATTATATGAATAAATGAGTAGTAATACCGTATTGGACCTCAACACACGCTTATATTCAACCAATCTCGCACATGATCTCAAATTTAGAGATAGTGAATTCCAGACCCTTTTTAATCTATTGCTACATGCATTAAAACAGCAATTTTTAGTAGTACAGAGCTCTAATAGAGATCTGGGATTTCGGAAGTTATAAATTAGTGTACGTTGAAAAACAAGTCTTGAAGTTCATCACATTCTATGTAACATGCTCTATATAACATGCACCATTAATAATGTGAAGATATTACACTAGCGAGATATAGTTTGTGTACAATATCGGTAAAGTCATGATTGTCAAATCTCATGGATAGGCCAAGTTTATACCATTCATTTCTAAATAACTACAGGTTCAAGATCATAAATGTCGTTGTCATAATGCGGAGTCCATATTGATGAGCCATAATTTAGAATCGATAATACTAATAATGCTAATAAAATGGTTAGTTGGGCGTTTTTGAAATTCGTGAGTATTTAGTGCCTTTATTGTCAAGTTTACACTTTAAATTCAAAAGAATTCTCGAATATAACACTTGAATCACTGATAGAATTGACTCCTCCCAGACTCACTGTAATCAAAATTAACAGTATTACTCGCTGATTACCCGGCGTTGCTCCGGAGTTTTCTTTGACTATTCTTGTACACAGAAAAAATTAAATGTATCTATATTATCAGATCAAAATAATTTTCCTCGCTGGTTTTTAAAAACTTTTACAGCATCCAAATTTTACGCATTCATAATACAAATTTAATACAAAACTTGACTATACACGACAACATCTCGCGGAAATCGCGCCGGTCGAATTTTTGCTTCCGAGATATGACGCAGTAGCATCATTTCATTAAAATTTTTGTAAAATCTAAAATATTCATCGAAATTTTACGCTTTAAAGAAATATTTTATCTTTGTTAAATGCACAAAACAATAATTAATTAAATCTGATGATTAACTTTTTACTTCTTAAATTATTATTTTAAATTTAAGTATTTTAACACTTCTATTTTTATAACGTTTTATAGATAATTTAGGTTACGTTTTGTGGATGCTGTCGCACACATTTTTTTGTAGAACACTTTGAGGCGAACAATATTGCCATTCATAGTTGTCACCTATTTCTAACCGTTTAGGCAGCAGAAGCGTAAATAACTCTCTTTTTCACGATTTTATCGTCATTTATTGTCAAAAAACATTTCTATCGTTATTAGCACACATTTTAAAAATAAAGGTTAGTCTATATTCATTCTGGACATCTAAACTACATCCTTGCCAAATTTCATTACGTTTGGTTTAAAGGTTTGGTCGTGATCAGGTAGAGAATAGACAGACACACTTTCTCGCTACGCATTTATATATTAGTATGGATAAGACCATATGTATAATTTATACGGTTACTATGCCCTGATGAAGGTAACGTTTGTTACCGAAATGTTGATGAAGTGGTAGGGATGAAACATCCCGGCCGGTGCCATCCCATTTTAAAAATGAAATCACGTTTTCTAACTAATTTATTTTATTTTATTATATTATAGTCTGGTTCTTGTCATCACTCATTTGAAATATTACAAAAATCGTTCCGTTTTTCAGTGATGGCAGATGGTGATGCTAAAGTGCAACCTGAAATTATCACTATGATGGTCAACGTGCCAGTGAGTCGCATGCAGAAGGCGGAGGGTGAGGCGGTCACGGAATCCAAGGAGAAAATAAGCACCAGCGACATCAAGGTGTCTGAGGGGGAGGAGGAGGAGGAGAACTCTCAAGAACCAAGTGAAATTGAAGTCACAGAAGATTCTTTAATCCTTTCTTCGAGCAACAAAACCATCAATCTCAACAAGGAAACATCCAACAACGACACCGACTTTTCGATTCGAGACAGCGCAGAAAGTTCAGACGGAGCGTCACTCATATCGGAAGAAGGGCAGAGCTTGAGTTCCAAAACGTCGAACAACACCGGGGTGGACAGAGAGGTGGGAAATGCTTCTTCTCTGAAGACCATCAGAGAAGTGACGAGCGTGGAAGCTAGATTGGCATCGGCCGATCTGACCAATCGAGGCAGTTCGTACACCACTTGTCCTTCGCCTTCCATCAAAATGTCCATCTCCGAGGTGAAACAGGCGGTACATGGAATTGCAAGCGGGGGTGTTCTCGCGGTAGTCGAATCGGAATTGGAGACGTGGACTTTACAAACCTTTGACGAATCGGATGTCAAGATGAAGGATGAACCTGAGAAAGAAGAAGAGATACAAACCAGCCGTAGTTTACACGAAGCCGCTCACATCTTGTCTAACGTAGCCTCGAAGAAAGCGGTGGCCGTCTCGACCTCGTGGGTAACCACTGGGTCCGTGAATAATGAGGTCAACGACACGGATGCTGTGGATGGGGACATTTCTTCACCTCTTAGTGAGAAAACTCTGCTGGGTGAAAGTTTGGAATCGAAATCCTTCGATCGTTCTGACATCACGGGGTTCACAGATTCAACTGTTCCGATGAAAGAAGTCTCGTCGATTGAGAGTGTGAAGGATGAATTGGAGACAATGGCGGTGGGGATACTGGAGGACATTATGTCCAAAGTGTTGGACATCGCGTCCCACTCACAGTTCGCGGACGCGGAGGAGATGAATCGAGACATCGATAGTCGCACGGAACGAGTGTACGCATTGAGCGAAATGTTCATTCCGAACGCGGGAGTCAAAGCAGCGCTGAGCGAAGCGGTTGTGGTGGAGGAAGGCAGCGAATTGGACGAGAGCGACGCTATGTTGACGGCAGAAAGCACGACAAAATGCACAGGTAACTCACCTCAATCTTCATTCCGGTCCCCACGTCACTCAATTAATAATAGATCGTACGGGGACCCTCAAGGAGGACGTGTCGTCTTGATGATAGAACGCACCCTCTATGGCTTCTTTGTCCTTACGATAGGACCCTCACTACTACCACGTAAATGCTCAGAAAATTGTAAGCTGTCGCATAAAAAACATCCAAAATTCGAATTGAGATATTTTCTTTGTGAGAAGGGAATGTATCAACATAAAAATACGCGTGAAAATCATCTTGATATTATGTATATAAAAAAAGAAACATATTAAATATTTATCTAAATCTAAAGCGTAAAGTCCACATTTGTGATGACTGTGCAAAGTCACACCAAATACTGGCATCCAATTAGTAGAACCTGTAAATGCAAAAAACAAACCGGCAGGGCTCCGGTAATCAGTAAAGGTCAATCCGCAAGGTTCTCAGCCTGTACGTTCTGTCATTTAGCACATGTGATCTGCAGTGCTAACTAACCGGTAGTTCACAGAATAATCAGGGCATTAATTGCAATTTTTGGTCCTATGTAGTTTGCCATGTCGTAAATTTTGGATTCTTATATTTCTTCTAAACATATTTCATAAAAACGAACATGAAAACGTGAAACATTTACTTGAATTAATTAATCATATTGAATAAGATACACATTTTGGACATGGTACACATAACAACCTCTTAATTTCAATTCATTAATAATTTCTAATTAGCAACTTCAAATCAGTCAATTTAACACGTTATAAACAATTATTTATTTCAATATTTAAATCTACTCATTTTCAACCCATATCCAAATTTAGTACATACGTTTTAAGAAAGTTTCTAAAAACAATCTGTTATTGAATTAAAGATTTCGCTTCTAAGTTATTAAAAATATATTTTTGAAATATTTTCAGAAAGTAACTTTTAAAATAATCATATTGCACATCATATTAACCTCATAAAAAGTTTCAACTCTCTAAGTGAAATAGTTTTAGTTCTAAACAAAAGTTTAGAGATTGCCAAACAGGACCGAAACGGCGCAAAAATCCAACTACTGACGATTAATTACAGTAAAACGGACGGTCATAATTTTTGTTCATATAAATTAATATACAAGAAATTATCTAATCCTGGGGTATAAAATTCCAATTTCTTTCGTTTTCATATGGAATGACTTAATATCAATAGTAAATTATATTATGCGAAAATCTGAAAATTACCATCAAAAGAAATCGAGTGCTTGTTGTTTAGAAGGTTGTTTGAGGAAAGATTTTAACACCCAAAGATGCTACTTTACTCTCAGCCAAAGGTATTGCGCTCATCCTAGCACTGGTGGATTTTAGATTCATACGGTGACAGTAAGCCGAGAAGAGAGAAACGGGCTCGGGGTCGGTCTCGTTCACATAGCCGTTCTCGTTCGCGCTCCCGTTCCGCTTCACCGAGGAAGAGCAAGAAGAAAGATGAAGAGTCGATGGTCGGAGGGCGGAAGGGTGCGAAGGGCGAGGGAGGGGCGCGACGACGCAGTGGCAGCGCAAGGTTTAAGGAGCCCGAGTGGAAAACGGAGCGCGCGGCGAAGGCGTGGACTCAGAGCATGGATGTCGAACAACACGGCTCTACCACTCCCGCCGTTGCAATTGTGAGTTTTTGTTATAAGACTGTCCCAATGTCTCCCAAATACTATGTTTACTATTAGCATCTTAACTATTAGTTATACCGGCACTTCCCTTGGCGTTGCATATTTGTGTATTTGCCAACACGGCCAATTGTAGTTGCACTATTTGTCTTTATTCGATGTATTTGCTCTACAGTGGCAAATGCTCAAATACGCGAACACCTGCATCCGTCCTCTTGTCAGTGTTTAGTCGCACATCAAAGTACTCAAATAAGGCAAATATTTGCATGAACTTGGTTTGCCGTGTTTCGCTCAGTGGAGCGCGCGTGATCGAGATTTTTAGATTTTCTTGTTCTTTTCCCTATATTTTGAATTTTCGTATTCTACAATTCTTTAATACGGACTGGAACATTTATATGGGCTGGTAAAACGAAACATAAATATTTCTTGAATTGTATCAAATACATGATTGGTATAAGAAAACATATGCGCCATAATTGTGATATTTGTGAGTTCGTCAAATATTTAGCCAAATACATCGAATATGCTACACAAATACCGCAAATAACGCAAAGTTAAAAATACGCAAAATAAAAATACGCTACACAAATAACGCAAAGTGAAGTGCCAGCACTAGTTTCGTAAAAGCGTTGTTAAGTACCAAAGTAAACATTAACAAGGTAGCGCTGAAGTCTTTCGAATAAATAATTCTCTAGCGATCAGTATTGAACTTGTTGGTCGATTATTTTCCATAGTTTAAGTTGCATGTTAACCCTTTAGATGCCGTTGTCTGATACTAATTCTAGAATGCTATCCCTATCTGTAACTATATGATATGAAAGTAAAACGGGCCATATGATTGTTGTCTTGATTGGGGTTTCAGGGCCAACATCGAGGTCATTAGAATTCTTAGTCTTGTATTGATTGCTTCCAATAAAAATANACGGTCATAATTTTTGTTCATATAAATTAATATACAAGAAATTATCTAATCCTGGGGTATAAAATTCCAATTTCTTTCGTTTTCATATGGAATGACTTAATATCAATAGTAAATTATATTATGCGAAAATCTGAAAATTACCATCAAAAGAAATCGAGTGCTTGTTGTTTAGAAGGTTGTTTGAGGAAAGATTTTAGCACCCAAAGATGCTGCTTTACTCTCAAGCAAAGGTATTGCGCTCATCCTAGCACTGGTGGATTTTAGATTCATACGGTGACAGTAAGCCGAGAAGAGAGAAACGGGCTCGGGGTCGGTCTCGTTCACATAGCCGTTCTCGTTCGCGCTCCCGTTCCGCTTCACCAAAGAAGAGCAAGAAGAAAGATGAAGAGTCGAGGGTCGGAGGGCGGAAGGGTGCGAAGGGCGACGGTGGGGCGCGACGCAGTGGCAGCGCAAGGCTTGAGGAGCGCCTCTGCGAGTGGAAAACGGAGCGCGCGGCGGAGGTGTGGACTCAGAGCTTGGATGTCGAACAACTCGGCTCTACCACTCCCGACGTTGCAAGTGTGAGTTTTTGTTATAAGACTGTCCCAATGTCTCCCAAATACTACGTTTACTATTAGCATCTTAACTATTAATTATACCGGCACTTCCCTTGGCGTTGCATATTTGTGTATTTGCCAACACGGCCAATTGTAGTTGCACTATTTGTCTTTATTCGATGTATTTGCTCTACAGTGGCAAATGCTCAAATACGCGAACACCTGCATCCGTCCTCTTGTCAGTGTTTAGTCGCACATCAAAGTACTCAAATAAGGCAAATATTTGCATGAACTTGGTTTGCCGTGTTTCGCTCAGTGGAGCGCGCGTGATCGAGATTTTTAGATTTTCTTGTTCTTTTCCCTATATTTTGAATTTTCGTATTCTACAATTCTTTAATACGGACTGGAACATTTATATGGGCTGGTAAAACGAAACATAAATATTTCTTGAATTGTATCAAATACATGATTGGTATAAGAAAACATATGCGCCATAATTGTGATATTTGTGAGTTCGTCAAATATTTAGCCAAATACATCGAATATGCTACACAAATACCGCAAATAACGCAAAGTTAAAAATACGCAAAATAAAAATACGCTACACAAATAACGCAAAGTGAAGTGCCAGCACTAGTTTCGTAAAAGCGTTGTTAAGTACCAAAGTAAACATTAACAAGGTAGCGCTGAAGTCTTTCGAATAACTAATTCTCTAGCGATCAGTATTGAACTTGTTGGCCGATTATTTTCCATAGTTTAAGTTGCATGTTAACCCTTTAANCTAAACAACATTATGCTTACTAACTCTGTGATTCCAATCTACGTTGGTGACTCGAAAACTACAGACGAGCAGCCGCGCCGGCAGTCGAAGTGCCAGCGCTACGGGTAGCAAGAGCATCACCTCGCGGTACTCCAGTGCCGTTAGTGGTGTGAACGCTCCGAAAGAACCGCCGGCGCTCGTCTCCTTTACGGAACATCTGCAACGCGACGGCTTCCTGGTGGAATACACGCGCGTGTCCGACTTGTCTGCCACCAAGCTACGCGTGCGAGCTTCCGCTTGTGGCATGTCAGGTGAGGTTTTCGAAAACATTGTAGTCTGTCTTTGCCAGGTGGAGATTTTGCCTTCTCTCGGTACAGGGGCGGATCCAAGATTTTTTTTTCTCTGGGGGGTGGGGGCATAAAGAGAAATGTCAGGGTGTGCGGGACCCTCCACCAGAAATTTTCAAAAATTCATTTCTTGAAACTCTTGAGACATTACTATACATAAATAACGCATTAACGCACAATTTATTTTTCATTTTAAAAACTTAAATAGTTGCATTTTTGAAATAATTTGTGTTTTTGGTCTAATTTTACTTTGGACNTGGAATTTTGACATTACTTTTACAAAGGTGTTGTGTTAGTCGTGTAATCCAGTCGAGAGGCGAGCAGGTGTGAGGGTGAGGTTCGATGGACGGCCGAACAGTGCGAGGTTTTCGACTGGATTTTCTCCCTTAACTTCTCCAAATCAATGTCGATTCGGTACCTTACATTCCCCAGCAACCCAACATCTCTCCTTTCTAATTCCATCGTCCAAATCATGGGGTTAGGTGGCGGAGAAGATTTGGTGGGTTGAGCCACGCAACACTACTTAGTAAGACACGAAATAAAAAAGATATAAATGCCTGTCCTCACACGATTGGTAACCCGCGCGACTGCTCGTCTATTCGAGCGACTAAATTTCGTTATTTGAGCACACCATCGCATACCACCTCAGTACTCTGAGCTCCGTTAAGACAATTCTATTATAACCAGTTAGAAGATAAAATGAATTCCCAAATTGAAGATAACATTTTTTCTCTTGAATTTGAACACTTTAAAAATTATTAAATTAAAAAATAAAACCTGCGAATGAAATGTACAAAATCTAATCCGAACTCATCATTTGCATTACTCATCATTGTTACACCGAGATTTTAACATTTGTATCATGAACTGAAAAGTCAAGAGGATGTTATTTTTAATACACCAATATGACAGCAGCAACATTTGCCTACATCTGCAAAAACCTTTGTGGAGATATAAACACAACACCTACCGGATAGTGACATCAAAATTCCGAACTTAATTGCGAGACATCGAGACAACGCGGTGACAATCGCATCAGCAGTTATTTTTCCTTACGTAAATACAGACAGGGATGGTCCAAATGTCTCAGCAGATAACACTATCGAAAGGGTTAACATGCAAAACATAGAATTCACCGATGGAAAGCAATTGATCAACAAACTCAGCATTAATCGCTAGAAGTACTCTTCAGCTACTTATTAATTATTTTCTCTATTACTTCAGAGCTACGTAATGTTCTTTCGAGTAATTAACGACGCGAATACAAAACCAGCGTGTGGAATCGCTGCCGAACCCTATTTACTTCATAATATTAACATAGTATTACGCTTCTCACCGATAGTGTAAGGAAAAGACGAGGAAGGTATACTTGTACACTATACATAGGACTCCAAATTTACAAGATCATGAAATAATTAGAAAAATTACTACATCACAGGATTTTGAGGAGGAAAATAAAACAATTAAACAAAATACATGGTCTGAGCATCGAAAACATTGCGTATGAGGGATTACTGGGCTAAAGAGAAGGTCAATAAGCGTTGATTCCGCATGGTCCTACACGACCCATTCGCAAAGAAGAAGTAGTAATATACTTAGTAATTCTGTTCTAAACAACATTATGCTTACTAACTGTGTAATTCCAATCTACGTTGGTGACTCGAAAACTACAGATTTGCAGTCGAATTGCCAGCGTAACGTGTTGCAAGAGCATCACCAGGCGGTACTCCAATGCCATTAGTGGTGTGAACGCTCCGAACGAACCGCCGGCGCTCGTCTCCGTTACGGAACATCGGCAACGCGACAGCTCCCTGGTGGAATACACGCGCGTGTCCGACTCGTCAGCCACCAAGCTACTCATGCGAGCTTCCGCTTGTGGCATATCAGGTGAGGTTTTCGAAAACATTGTAGTCTGTCTTTGCCAGGTGGAGATTTTGCCTTCTCTCGGTTCAGGGGCGGATCCAATATTTCTTTTTTCTCTGAAGGGCGGGGGCATAAAGAGAAATGCCAGGGTGTGCGGGACCCTCCACCAGAAAGTTCCAAAAATTCATTTCTTGAAACTCTAGAGACAATACTATACATAAATAACGCATTAACGCACAATTTATTTTTCATTTTAAAAACTTAAATAATTGCATTTTTGAAATAATTTGTGTTTTTAGTCTAATTTTACTTTGGAAGTTCCTGCTAACGAGTCTATTCACTGCTTCAGATTTACTCACTATAATTTCAATGGCAATTCTCATGAAACCGAAAACTTTTCCATCTAAAGCTATATTAATTCAGTGGTAAATTATAAAGATTCAGTGATATTTAATGCGAGGACAAAGCAATACAGTGAAATATCGTGTTCCCGTGTAATTTTAAAGGCAATTTTTAGTTTGTTTGCATTTGTAGTTCGCATATAAATCTATGAAAGCAAAGTAAGTAATATTTTTATCCTAATACGTCATCATTTTTCACAGATTACATTAGTTCGTCTTATTACTTTTAATGNAGCAACATTTGCCTACATCTGCAAAAACCTTTGTGGAGAGATAAACACAACACCTACCGGATAGTGACATCAAAATTCCGAACTTAATTGCGAGACATCGAGACAACGCGGTGACAATCGCATCAGCAGTTATTTTTCCTTACGTAAATACAGACTGGGATGGTCCAAAAGTCTCAGCAGATAACACTATGGAAAGCATGCAAAACATAGAATTCACCGATGGAAAGCAACTGATCAACAAGCTCAGCATTAATCGCTAGAATTACTCTTCAGCGACTTATTTNACTTTCACCTTTCCAAAAGATCAACCCCTCTCCTTCCAGATTCCATCACCCAAATCATATTCAATGATTCGTTGGAGGAGCGGACCTCGTGCCCTGAATCCCACCGGATAAAAAATAAGTCATAAAACAACTAAAAAAGAAATATGTGCAGATTGTCCGCACCATCAGATATCATTTGCGACGCTCCTTTCACTCGTTTCGTTGTACATGACTGATGGACGAAATTATTTCCAAACTGAAGGAATAAATTAGTTCAGAAGATATGAGTACTTCATTCGTCCGTGTATATGAAAGCAGTTACAACAATCTATTTTACACGAATTTGCAACTACAATAAACACAATATAAAATTTATTTATTTACAAATGTGGATGTTAAACTTTATTAAGCTTGCCTCCGTGATTGATGTGTAAACAGTCCGTTAGTGGTCTATACCCTGATCTCTGCTCTGGGCCAGTCGTTACTGTTCCTTCAACGTATTACTTGTTAGAAAAATTCACTTAGAAGAGTTGTCAAAGGAAGGATGGTGGATGCGGTGTTAGAGAAATACTTTGTGGACCACTGCAACACGAAGCAAAAGAGTAGACATGTTTTACTTCCGGTGCCACGAGTCGTTCGTTGTAGACAGCGTCCATTTCGGTCAGGAGAGAAGTTCAGAAGATTTCGAACGCATCATTCGAGACGAAATGTCAGTGATAAAAATTTTCACTAACTATTTGTTTAAAATATGAAAACTAACAACGAATGTACTTGAAATAATAAATAATAATATAATAAAATATAACTTGAAAAGTTTCCACGTTTTGAATGTTGCTTCACTTTAGGAAACCATGTTATAACTCGTGTAAGGTCAAGACTGCGTTAGGTGAACAAGGGCTGTACTTATTGATTGANTATTATTTTCTCTATTACTTCAGAGCTACGTAATGTTCTTTCGAGTAATTAACGACGCGAATACAAAACCAGCGTGTGGAATCGCTGCCGAACCCTATTTACTTCATAATATTAACATAGTATTACGCTTCTCACCGATAGTGTAAGGAAAAGACGAGGAAGGTATACTTGTACACTATACATAGGACTCCAAATTTACAAGATCATGAAATAATTAGAAAAATTACTACATCACAGGATTTTGAGGAGGAAAATAAAACAATTAAACAAAATACATGGTCTGAGCATCGAAAACATTACGTATGAGGGATTACTGGGCTAAAGAGAAGGTCAATAAGCGTTGATTCCGCATGGTCCTACACGACCCATTCGCAAAGAAGAAGTAGTAATATACTTAGTAATTCTGTTCTAAACAACATTATGCTTACTAACTGTGTAATTCCAATCTACGTTGGTGACTCGAAAACTACAGATTTGCAGTCGAATTGCCAGCGTAACGTGTTGCAAGAGCATCACCAGGCGGTACTCCAATGCCATTAGTGGTGTGAACGCTCCGAACGAACCGCCGGCGCTCGTCTCCGTTACGGAACATCGGCAACGCGACAGCTCCCTGGTGGAATACACGCGCGTGTCCGACTCGTCAGCCACCAAGCTACTCATGCGAGCTTCCGCTTGTGGCATATCAGGTGAGGTTTTCGAAAACATTGTAGTCTGTCTTTGCCAGGTGGAGATTTTGCCTTCTCTCGGTTCAGGGGCGGATCCAATATTTCTTTTTTCTCTGAAGGGCGGGGGCATAAAGAGAAATGCCAGGGTGTGCGGGACCCTCCACCAGAAAGTTCCAAAAATTCATTTCTTGAAACTCTAGAGACAATACTATACATAAATAACGCATTAACGCACAATTTATTTTTCATTTTAAAAACTTAAATAATTGCATTTTTGAAATAATTTGTGTTTTTAGTCTAATTTTACTTTGGAANTTTGCTATAAATTATATTTCGCCCCAACATATAGCTGCATTCAAGTAGGTTTGGGTTTATTTTCCAATCCATTACCAGGTTACAGTGGTGACGTCACCTCCGTTTGATTGTTGGATAGCGAATACACAACGGATACCGTATAGTTAAACGGGAAAGAAAAAGATGTTCCATTGTGTTGACGTGCGATGTGAATGTTTGTCGCAGCGGAGGCGACTGCATCTGCGGACGTGGTGGCGCAAAGGCGTGCGACGTTGTTGCTGGCGGCGGAGTTGGCGCGGCGCCAGGCGAACGGACAGTTGCCTGCTGGCGTCTCTTGTTTCAAACACGACGAGTGAGTTGACACGATATTCGGAACAGCTTTATTATTTCGATTCGGCCTCATTAGATGTCTACAACGTCACCACTTTGTTAGGGATACGTTCTAAAGGGTTGATACATGAAAAAAAACTGAAAGCTTGCATTATGGATCACAAAGATGATAATAGGAGTTTCAATACTCCACTCTCAATTTTCAGTTTATATAACACACATCAAGTAACACTAGGACACAAAGGATATTTCCTTTGCTCCATATTCAGACGACATTCATTGACTAAACTGGGCTAATGAAGAAGACGACACTAGCATAAATGAGTAAACACGCATACGACTACATACTGGAGAAGTTTGAAGAATGACCACACACAGTTTCTAAAGGTCTGAAGTGATGACAAAACTGTTTTTTCTCCAAGCACAATACTTTTCTCGAGCATTGAACACATAATTGAAAAGAAAAATTGTGAGTAACAATAGGAGTATTGTAACCATGTTAGCACAGTTCTGCGGAGTTGCGAAACAATGTTAGATTCAGGATCATAAAAACATTAGTCTTCTTGAATCTTTGGTAATCTCAAAATTCCTGTTTTGGAAAATATCACTGAGAAATCACTGAACACGTGAAATTTCTATCTTCGAATGATAGAGAATTTTAATATCCTTATTGTAAGGTTGAAATGCGTAAGTGAAAGATATTTTCTTCATTATTCCGCCATTTGTCATTAAACACCTTTTTAGCAGGTGAGTACATTTTTTGAACAATTTTGTTGTTGAATAGTTGTTAAATACCTTAATCCTTAATGTTTGGGAGTGTTGTGAGGATTGGAGCAAGCTATACAGGTCTCTTTTCTCAGTTTATGTATAATATTTATAACATTCAAACTTCAGAACCTTAAATATGTTAATTTTCAAAACCATTAAATTAAACCAAAATTTGTAATTACAAACTAACAATACACAATTAAACATTTGTAAATCGTAGGGGAATTTTAACATAAAACACTTGAGAATCTCGTGGTTTTATTATCACCTCAGTGGTAGGTGAAGTGAATTATTATACGCTAAATGTGACTAACTGTGAGAGGTAACTATGAAGACAGAGTAAAATTTAAGAGCAGAATTTGTATAAATACTCTTATTTGTAATTGTTTGATTATTTCCCACAATTTGTATTTGCAATTCTGTTACACTATTAATGCTTCCACTGTTGTGTAGGAAGTTTCCCCAAACACCACTGCACTTTCTAATTTCCAGACACTAAGAAAACGCTATGGTTGTGAGAACCATAAGTTTGGATGTAAGTTCGAAATCCAATGGAAGGAAAGAATTTCTCCAAACCTATGATATCCCAACCAATAATATAATATTAGGATGTAACATCTAAAGGTTGTGATAACTTTCGGTCGGATGAAAATGGCGACGAACCGGGAATCGAACCCGGTACATTGATCGCAGTCATGATCAGTGATGATCAATGCATGAGTCCCGGCTTCGATTCTCTGCATCTAAAAGTTGGGATGCCACATTCAAAAGTTTGGAGAGCTTTCCTTCCTCTGAATTTGGATCTCACATCAAAACCTGTTCTTTCAGTGCACTGCTATCATTTCAGTGCATTTTCTATCTTAATACTTCCAATACAATCCGTACTTAATGAAAGACTTACGACCTTCCATGGACGAATAATATGTGTATAAGTGTGTGTTTTGTGAAGAGCTCACAACGTTTCGACTTGGATTTAAGCCGTCGTCAGGTGAATAAAATAACAACAAATTATAACAAGAAAAACAACAACAGGACAATTGAACATGATATAAACATAAATATAATCACAAAATATGTTTATAAATTGTTATTATTTGTTCACCTGGCGACGACTTAAAAACAAGTCGAAAATGTGAGCTCTTCACAAGATATATACGAGTATATTACTCGTCCATAAAAGGTCTTCAGTTTAATTATTTATTTAATTAGATTATATAATAGACGTTAATTGTAGTATAATCTGTACTTACTTCACCTGAAACCANATCTAGATGTGTATAAGAGACAGCGTGGAGGCTGGGAGCGCGGGCGCTGAGACGTGGTTGCTGGCGGAGTGTCAGCGCCGCAGTCGATCGCCTCCCCGCTTCAGAGTGGTAGCTGCCCCCGGTCCCACCTCCATCGCCGCACCCGGTCAGCAACTTCCTGCACCCGGAGGCGGCGGCGGCGGCGGAGGAGGAGGAGGAGGAGGCGGCGCGCACGACGATGCTCAACAGCAACGCAAGCAGCCACACTTCATTGTCGAATGTACCGCACTGGATCTGTGCGCCGCTGGTGAGTGATGAAGAAAACACATCGACGTCTCCGGGAGCAAGATTATTTATTTATTTATTTTATGCCTTTTGGCGAGGTTCAGGCCATGAGGCCTGCTTTTCCATCTAACCGTTCAACGTAAGAGAATTGGGAAGGAGAGATGTGGGGTTGCCAGGGAACTTCTGGTACCGAACCGACAGTTGTCTGGAGAAGTTGAGGGAAAATCTAGCTGAAAACCTCACCTGGTTCGGCTAAGTAGGGTTTTAACCCACGCTCTACGTCTCAATGGGATCGTGGAAGCGAAGACTCTACCACTAGCCCACCGCTGTCACTAGAATGCTCGAGATAAATCGAAACAACTTTTCATAGACAAAAAGGCAATATTTCACTCAGCAGTAAGGAATATCTAATGCTATGCAGATAGACAAAATGTTTAATATTTAAAAGCATTACATTTAATAAAACTGATACATATCACTAAATTTCTACACTATTTTGGTGTCATCTTCAGGCGCTTCTACTATTTACATCAAAGTTTTTGTTTTTTAATTTTAAACATTTTATGTAAATATTGGTCGTTATATCTACATTGAATTGACCCAGACGTTAAATATATAATTTATTGCATATCTGATTCTATTAATATATTGTTTGAAATATTTAGGGGTAATTTTAATAGTCTGTATTTACTCAAATGGACGTCATCTTCTTCTTCTTCTTTAAACCTGTGGAACGTAGGGCATCAGTAAAGGATTTCCACCGGACTTTGTTTCCTGCAACATCTTTCACTTCATTCCATGTTTTTCCAGCTTTCCCGATCCCTTCATAAATTGTCCTCCATGTGCCTCGTGGGCGACCTCTGCTTCTGTGACCCTGCGGGTTCCACTCGAGCGCATGTCTTTCTATGGCGTCTAGTGGCTTTCTCTATGTATGTCCAATCCATCGTCATTTCCTCTTACGTATTTGTTGGGTGATGGCCACCGTACCAGCTAGTTTCCATAGGTCTTCGTCCCTTATTTTTTCTGGCCACCGTATGTTGAAAATTCTACGTAAACAACGGTTTATAAATGTTTGAATACGGGTATTGATGTTATTATTTAGTAGCCAGGTCTCTGCTCAGAACAAGAGGACTGCCTAAACATTTGATCTAAAAATTCTTAATTTGGTGTCTCGTAAAATACATTTGTTGTACCAAATGTTTCGGAGACTTAAGAAGGCTATATTGACTTTATTTATTCTTTCAATGACATCTTCTGAAGCATTTCCAGTCTTTCTTACAACACTTCCTAAATAAACGAACGAATCAACTTGTTCAATAATACGATCTGCTATTTTAGGGGTTTCATTGCTTTACTGTTTAAGCGCATTTCCTTTGTTTTCTTTACACTAATCTTTAGTCCGGTTGTTTTGGATTTTTCTTGTAGTTCTGAGATCTTCCCTTGCATGTCTATGTGCCGATGAGAAATGCAGATGTCATCAGCGTAGTCGAGGTCTTCCAATCTTTTGATTAGGTTCCGTCGAATGCTATTATTTCCCTTTTTTTGTTACCTCTCTCATCACATCATCCATAACGAGGAACAACAACAATGGTGACAGTACGCAGCCGTCTGACACCTCTTGTAACATTTACAGGTCGAGACAGCTTTCCATTATGAACTATTTGACATGTGTAGTTTATACATGTCCTTGATAATATTTTATTTTCTGAGGTACGCCATATTTATCAAGCACATTCCACATTTTCCCATGGTCCAGTGTCGAATGCCTGCTAAATTCACAAAAGTTAAATACAGAGAAGTATTCCACTCATTTTGCTCTATAATGAGACACCGAGTGTATGTATCTCATCTTCACAGGTTGTTTTCCTTCTAAATCCTGCTTGTTCTTAGCTTGATCGCTTTTCTAGTTCAGACTCCATTCAGTTTAAAATGACTGCTGAATAATTTGCATGGAATTGACAGAAGTGATATGCCCCTCCAATTCTTACATTTTGTTTTATCTCCTTTTTAGGAATTTTTACTGTTAAACCAGTTTTCCAATATAATTGGATCTTCTCTTGACTCCAAATCTTTTTGAAAAGTGGGCGCAGTATGTGTGCAACTGCTTCCACGTCAGCAGTTAAAATTTCTGGACACAGATTATCTTTTCCCAGAGATTTTCCATTCTTGGTTTGCTTTAGGGCCACTTTTATCAAAATATTTAGGACTAAATCATCTGTATTTACTAAAATGGACGTACGCACATCTTTATTTTCTTTAACTGACTTCAGTGAAATACCGAAAAAAATTTCGCAGCAATTTTCTTTATAAAAACATACGATGAAAATAAGACCCGCAAACCTGAGTTACAGCCGTCACAGACATGAGTATTACGGTCGATCAAATATGTTTCCCTGGATTTGAAACTATAATGTTGGGAGAATGTAGTTAACTGAGGAGTCGGCTGGTCGCCCTTGACCCCTCACTAGGTTCATTTCAGATGCAAGCTGCCGCAATTCACCGAAAACAAGCAAAAGTTTCAACCTCACTAGCACTATAACTTTCATTTTTTCAATAATTCTTTTTTACACTACTCGGTTAATTTTTTATTCACTCTCTGTTCAAAGTATTTGTATTAAAATACTCCTTGTATTACTCGTGCTATATCGGCTTGAAGTGTTAAATATATTTATTTAACAACAAATATTCGAGCAATATTCCTCGTACGATGTAGTATTTTGATTCAGAATTCCCCGTACAAACTTGCATTGCTGGTAGAGTAATGAGGAATGGACTGATAAATAAAAGTATCAAAAAATATCATCCCATATCCGAAAAACAACATAATTTTTCTAAGTGGTGGAGGAGAGGGTGGGGGGAAGAACAAGTGTTACGCGTGGGGTGGGGTTAAGAGGTATCTTGACAGGTGCATTATCATGGGTCAAGGTGGTTTTAAAAAATGGTATTTTTGGCGAAATGTAATTCATAAAGAGGAGTGAAGTCATTGTATTTGCTGCAGGGATGGGACCCAAGAAGTACTCCGCGCGAAGGGCGGCAGCGGAGGAACTGCTAGAGATGCTGGACAAAGTGGAGTCTGAACAACCGAAGGAGGACAGCACGTATTATACAATCCCTTGAGTATTTTAAATCATGTAAAAAGAAATGAAAAAAAGAGGAAAAATAAAACCATAAATTTAATTTGTGAAAGTATCATTTATTTCTGACAAAAAGAGAAATATATTTTACAATATTTAAAATAGCCTCTAAAATATAACCATTATTTCCATGATATTTACATAATACTACGTTTCTTGTACGACATACGTCAATATTAGCCGCTAAACTATACATTTATTGAAATGTGAATGTTAAAAACATAGATTCGTCAATTGGTCCATTTACATAAAATGATTCCTTCCAAATACATAAGAAATGTCAAGTGAGAGAATTGTATATTATAGACCACTTATATTCTCAATTCTAGTGTATTATACATTTAAAACACATTTCTACAGAAGTGTGGTTCCAAAATTATCTTTCAAGTAAAAGAAAACTGAGAAATGAAACAATGTTACACTCTTGACAAAAACTATAGAGTAATAAACATATTAGTTAAAAATAGAAAAGTAACAATTCACACACATCTGAATTTAAGTAATATCTAAGTCGTTAACTAAAAAATATAACGAGAGTGACATCAGATTCAGTCGAGGCTATGAGAACAAGAATGACGTCATTGAAGTCAGTGGTGATTGTCAATTTGTCTCTTGGCAGAACTAGGAAATATTACCAACAAACGTTTTTGAACGAAGCAATTACTTCATACAAAAAACATTGATTACGTCACCTAGACACATATTGGCCGAAGGTTTCTTTTCGTCACTAAAACATACTGTGGTGACTAGACCGGACTCCTTGTGTTGTTTATGTGGGGATTATCGCAAGGGAAGAAAAGTTAACGAACACTCACAAGCACTGCACTAAAACGGGAAGACAAAATCCGCACGAAAACAGAAATAATTGTGAAGGTACACAAAGATAAATACAATAATGTTACTAAAGATTCGTAAATAAACCATGCTAAAAGAATCCAGGTTACAAAGGAAAAATCCCACTTTGACAAAACACAATCCACGTAAAATATTCAATAGTGGTCAGCGCTAAATTCATTTCACTACCGTACATTTCTAGTGAATTCTAAAATTATTTTCGTTTAGTCAACATTATTATATTATCACATAGAATTTTTACCTAAAACTCTAATATGAAATATAAAGTTCGCAAGTCTTTTATCTCTTTGGATAGGATTGAAACTTGCTACAAATGATTACATTGCATTTAAGTTCGAAATTTGAGAAATATTGATTTTACATGCACTGAACAGGAATTATAGTTGGATTATTAGTAGCAGTTTACGTGTACTAATTATCTTGTAGAACTTGGTAAATTGCTGAACCTCAATGTCATAACATTATCTGTTCTTTTTTTTCTTGCATAAGTTAGCAAAATCAATTTAGTAATTTTCTATAACATTCTACTAAAATAAGTCTAGAGAAATTCATAGTTATTTATCAGTAATATTAAAATATGATCTCCGTCAACTATTTCCCGAAAATTGATAGGATTTACTAGACTTTCTTTCGGTGTACGGTTCAATTTGCGGTGCAGAATTATAAAACATAAGAGTGAATAAGTGGTAGTAATATAACGATAATTTTAATTAAACAGATGTAACAAAACTTATGGTGTAGAAATTTACCCCGCGAATGTGGGTAGGGGTTAAGAATAAAATTAGGGAGATGGATGTCGGGACAAGTAACATGCAGATACCCTCCTCTTCTCCAGAATTCTATTCCGGTGACCATTCTTCTTGATGCTTGTATTTTAAAATTGTTTATATTTTGTAACTGTTTATGATTTTATTTTGTTTCTGAAACGTAGTTAGATTCATTAGTTCAATGTTATTGACCCCGGTATCCATAATAATTGATCATTGAGGAGAGGTCCAGGAAAGTAAAACACTTCTATNATATAAATATATATATATATATATATATATATATATATATATATATATATATATATATATATATATATATATATATATATACACATATCCATAATAATTACATTAAACATAATAATTACATATACAGCCCTGATGAAGGAAATGTAAGTTTCCGAAACGTTGGCCGTATAGAAGTGTTTTACTTTCCTGGACCTCTCCTCAATAATCAGTATTTATTATTGAAGTTAGATTTTTACCACTGAACTAATTATGGAGTAAGATACCTTTAAAGAAAGGTACAAAAAATACAGAAGCAAAAATAAAAAATTTCGTCACATTCCTTACTTTAGTCGTTCCTGCTCTCATGCTCTCATTTCGACGACGCATTAATACTGTTACGACTTAGAACCTCAAACCCATTCCATGCGATCAAAAGACAACAGTTAACATGGACTAATCTAAAGTTCATTTAGAGTACGATCCTAAATACACAACATTGGGTCGGTTGGTAACTGGTATTAATTATCAAAGAAGATGAAATAATACTGAAAAATTTCTTTAGTAAATAATTATGAATGTTCTTATATTTGGTTTAAAAAGGAAACTATAATTTTCTACTAAGTACATTTTTATGTAAGGTGTTACAACGGAGGCGTGCCCAAACTGCTAGAATAAGAGCAATAAATTAAAATTGCAAAAAAAATATGAAAAATTGTTGCATAACTTATTTAATGAAATTAATTTAATAAAATAAATTTTAGTCATTTGAATGATTAATAATTCAAATAAAAACTTAAAATGGGCTCCACTGAATTACATGATAAGTGATAATATTATTCAGTCTTGTTGAATTAAAACTAGTACAAACATTTAATCAGCAATAAAAAACTTACAGGAAGGTAACATTTTTATCGTTTCAGAAGATAAATGCTTTTTCTGGAAACGTATTCGCGGTTGAATTTATTACATCAAAAATATTTTTTACTAAATTTTTATATTTTAAACTCTTTTAAAAAATATTGTTGACATTTATTTAAACATCGGTGAGAAACAAACGCGTTGAAAATAAATATATTTATTTATTAAGTAGTTAAGTATTCGACTGATTTTTCACACTCAGATTTGCGCCTAAAACTTTGTATATGACAATGATAAATAATTAATTAAACAGTTCGGTTTACTCGGTACAAATTAAATCATAACGTACTTCCCTCTTCCATTATAAAAATCACCAAAAAGGAGAAAAAGGTAAAATTCTTATGTATAAAAGGGTCGTAGGAATGGAAATGGAGTGATTTATGGACTGAAGTATATTAAAAACATTGTATTTGATCTCCGTCGTAATTTTCGAAAACAGTTTTATAATAGAATAGTCACTTGGGACGGCAATTCTCCCCTTTGTTCAATATATTACATCTTTAATATTCTACAGAGATTTCCAAACATTTTAAAGAAAGTATTATCACATTTATTAGAAATACTTCATCTTATTAAATTATACGATATATTTAAATTTAGGAAACAAAGAGCTTAATATTTAATATTTCGTTGCCTCTAAATTTGGAGAGGATGAATTGCTTGACTAGTCCATTTACAAACTACGAAATTAATATGTACGTATTATCATTTTTNATAGATCACTATTCTATGATGACTACGACGGGTTTCTCGGGGAATCCCCGTCCTCCCGTAACACCTGTATAATCGGAGGAAGCAAAAACTTACACTGAAGACAACCCTGTGAATAATCAAAAATACAAGCTTTGCAACAGCAGGTAACGTTTACAGCTAAAAGTTTAAACCTTTTTGATTCACCAATTATCAGATTTCTTCTCTCTCAATAATTAGTTATATTTTCCGACGCAATTAACCTGTTTGTAGCTAACTTATCATGATTTCTAGCCACATTCAGGTTGTTTTGAACAAATCCTTTCAGGGAAAATATACATTATTGTAGTAAAGACCTCGTGATTTGAAACAAAACATAGAACTTGAATAAAAAACACAAGTCAAACTAAAATTATTAGGCCCTTCAATGAATAAAGAATAAATTTGGCGTGCGTCTTTGGTTCCGTTCCTCAGATACTATCGTTAGGAACGCAGACCACGCCGACTAGAAACGCGACCACAGCTATATTGGTGACTGGCACTGTCGCCAAGTCAAATCACACCTTCACGAAAACAATTTTGACTGACAAGTCCTTAGTATTTGTCGTTGTAGCAAATGTTTCATATTTTTTCAGTCATCGCTTTTCTGAACGTTCCACTCTGCCTTAGGAATCGCTGTAGTTGAGCGAAGAGCACCTCACCATACTATTCCCAAGACCATCGAGGGTGGGGACTTGAATAATACAATGAGAACATGTAATATTATTTCAGTAATTTTCAGTTCCGTGCGCTTAGTCCCGATGGATAATACAATTATACACACTCACGCAGTTGAAAGTTGAACCAAGTTTGCTTATTTCTCCCGTGAGCGCTAAACGTAGAAAAATGTAGAACGTGGTTCAATGATATCTGGGTGAATCTACGGAAATAGGGAAGTTTGCGGCACACAAAGGAGTGACGCCCATAAACAAGCACTTCACGTTTCTAACAGATCCAAAGAGTGTACACAAAGCAAATGAGGTTATTGAGTAATGATGCAGGTTACATTGGTTTCAGCGGGAAACCACAGGATTGCCACCTCATCAACCGCTCCTGTAAGACCATCTTTACCATGACAGGCGTGAATTTCAAAAAATAAAAAAAAGAGCTAATAGTGAGGGACATAGAATACAAAGGAGTGGGACATAAAATGACAAAGAGTGAGGAAGCAGCCGCAATTAAATCATCGTGCCACGCACATTGAATTTGATGTTACATGACCTAATTATTTTGCATCAATATGTAATACTAGCAAAATAAAATAAAATATTGAAAATCTAAACCTAACAGGATAAGGGTTTTGGACATTCATTTCCCCATTTCCCCATCATTAACCCATCTATTATATCATTGACATCACACTATTCACTCCAACTGACCAGTCTCATTTCGTGCGTGATAGCCGGAGCATTCCAATTCTCAGCTTCATTTTCTAGGGCATTTTCGTGACGATCCAGGGCAGCTTCCCAGTGCGTTTGAAATGCCAATAGTCGTACGCCAATTTACCCAAGATGAGCAGAATGAGCGCAGCCAGAGCCGCGTTTAGTAAATCCAAAGGTTGCACAGGCGAAGGCGCGTGCTCACGGCAGAGTGCTGCTCGCGAGACGTCACGCACGCGTTCGCGTTCGAGCTCATGTTCCGGCTCGTGGCTGTCACCCGATGACCAGCAGCGGATGTCCGGAGTGTCCTGCACCACTTGACGGAACTTGACCAGGAACTCCTGCGGACACGCGAGAGGGATCCGTTACTTCCGAGTTTATTTTTCTTCACATGATCTGACGAAGTATGCAACTGCCTTTTAATTTTGACAAGGAAATAAATTTATTTATTTCTTCCATGTCCATAGATCAGGACCCTTCATTGACTAAAAGTGTCTTTTGGAACGTAATGAGAGAAAAGGTGGTTGAATAGAGTCACAAAAGAAAAAAAATAGATTTAAGAAAAAGAAAAAATAATTTTGAGAAAAAAATATTAAGTGCCTGGGAATGAAACAAATGTATGAGTACTAAAACAGATAAAAAATGAGCACAGTATAAAATAAGGATAGAGTTCTTGAATAAACACGACAGATAATATTCAAATGTTTGGATTATAAAATTCAAGCAGAACTTCCCGGCATTGCCCGGGATTTGTAAAGAAACTTAAAACAGTCCTTACTGGACATTCAATTTACAAATAAAAAATATTTATTTCCATGTTAAACAAACATACAAAAAGTTTCATTAACACGAAACAAAAAATTAGTGCTGTGAATTGGTTTAGTTTACCCAACGAAGGCATTAAAACACTTGTACACAGGTCTGGATTTTTAAAACTCATTTTGAACGGCATTGCCCGGGGTTCTTTTATAATATTGTAAATTCACTTGTTGGTTTCCATATTTCTCTACTTTTGTGTTATTAAATTAAATACCACGAAGGAAACCTACAAGAATACACACAATTTGAAAAGAATTGTCTCCACAGTCTTAATATAATTTTGCTTCAATGATTCGGTCACTTACATTGTACGTCCAGCCTCACGTAACAGAACTGAACTCTGGTTGACTCATTAGTAAGCTTCATAGTGAGCAGCCATGCGAGTGAAGATTCACATCAAGTGATTATCAGCTAATTTTAATTGTTTTTCTGCTCTTGTAATTCATCAATATTAACTGTACTTCGCGTTATCATGCCACAGACATTTCAAATAATTCACCTTTATTAGTAGAGATGTTCAAGTAAGAAACACAGAAGATATTGCTGGACATACCAGAAAAGTCCATCTATTGGGTATTGTGATATCGAAAGAAAACTTATTGAAAGATTCCACATAAAAGAAAGTAAAGAAATTAAAAATAGTGAAAATCAATGGTTGAAGAAATAGCGATAGAGTTATCATCGACAAAGTGGGGAAATCACTCGTTTGCTTGATCACGGTCAGTGAGAATGAAAATGCTTGTAATGACATATCGAGTACACGAAACAAATAGTTTGAATACTTCCAAAAATTTATTCCAAATTTGTCCAATCCGTTTTTAGCATTCTTAAAAAAATAACAAATATTTCATTACTTCCAAATATTATTAAAATTCGATACATTTCTTTTTTTTAAGTTTCGTAATTTAAACACATTAATTAGTTCATTTTTACACTCTTGTGGTCAACTATAGCCTCTGGATATAACTGTTTAAGTCCTGGTTGATTTAAATGAAATATGTGACACGCAAAGCGGGTCTTTTGCAGGTTTCCTCGGAATAGTCCCTGGGTTTCTGCTATTCATCAAGTTCGTCTCTCCTTCATCTACCCCTTTACTCGTTAATTTGGTAACACCCAGAATAATGATCAGATGAGGAACACAATTACAATGCAGTTTTCCGGTATGGGGTAGGAGATTACAAAATATTTGTTTATGTCAACTATTTTCATAGAATTCTTGTACACCGATGAAACGCATTTCATATGAAAGAGTACATCGATGAAAACACGTTTCAAGAAACTCTACATCTTACAATTTTCTGTTTTAAAATTAATAAAAATTGCAATTAATGCCGCGATTTCTCCGCGACTACAAAAATTGTCTTGTAGACCATTAGTGGTCTGCGAATCATTGGTTGGTAATCGCTGATTTAGTCTAAGCAAAATTTCCCTCCGACTTCTAGTATTACTTTCCCGGATACATATTAATCACTTCAAGCCTCCATTTGAGCTGAATTCTAATTTCCGAAGTTAATTTCTTGCTTTATTTGAATACTTCATTTCTCACTAAAAGCGAATATAATCGTTGCTTCACATGAAACTTTTTATATATCTAATTTTTTATATATCTAACAATAAATATATTATTTAAATGTTTGTATAGGAATGCTCTGTATAGGAATGTATCACAATAACCTCATTTATAGGAGATATTTAACTCATTAATCTACAAAGATTTTTACGTTTCATTAGGACATACTAAATTACAGATGTACTAATGTTCGAGTCAAAATTTAAAATGCTTTGCATAGTTATACTAAATTATAATTCTAATATACTAAACATTATATGGAATATCCGATGTAACATTTCATTTATAATTTTGCTTATAAATTTTTCAATACGTATAATAAAATAATTTAGTGTCATTTAGTTTTTAAGTTTTTTGTATTATCTGTGTTCGGTACTAAGTCGTCGTCCTAATTGGGGATTTTCTGTTTTTTCCTGGATTGCTTAAGGTAAATGACGGGATAATATCTAGATTACTACCCCAGAGTAAAGTAGAGTTGATATTCCAATTATTATTATTCACATATGTATATTTAATATTGTATGAATGTTTTATTATTTTATATTATTGTGTATGTATGTTGTATTTATTGTATATATGAAAAAGGTGGTCAGGCGGAAGAGCAGGTCTGATGGCTGGAACCTCACCATGTAATAAAGGAATTTTTATTATTATCATTATTATTATTATTATTATTATTATTATTATTATTATTATCATCATCCTTTTCTTTTCACATACTAACAGAATGGCTGATTGTAATGTAAAGGTACTTTACAGTACTACTGTTCTGACTGAGATAGAAACTTCCTAATTATGTGACACGTGTTCAACAAAACGGACTTCTGTATCCCATGTCGAATTCATCCAAACCTCTCTTCAGGACCTTTGGCACTATCCCAGTTGCAGATATCACGAGAGGAACAATTTTGACGGTCTCCAGATGAAACAACCCCTTAAATTTTTCAGCCAATACTGCATACTTATGTTTCATTATTATTATTAAACTATGTGCAAGTATTTAAATGAGTTTAGTTTCATGAAACGCGTTTCATTTGTGTGCATCGCGCCTTAATAAGTATTACCTGTTGATGACATAAAATGTTACCTGGAATCTTGGTGTGGAGATGCAATCGCAATGCCATGGGTTCGAGCCAAGGTAGAGACGAGCCGCCTGTCGATTACGTAGCAAGGCGCTCTCCAGCGCGTACGCTGGCAGATGGCGTACCCGGTTGGCGCGTAGTGACATCAAGCGGAAACGCGCCAACCAAGCGCTACCTTCCAGCGACGCCACTGACGTCACCCCGTTACCATCAAGGTACAAGTCTTGTAGGCTGGCGTAGACAGGGTTCGCTACCAGGGGCCGCAGGTCGGAGATCTAATATGATACAAAAAAATGTATACTTGTATTATTGTATTGTGTATACTTTTATTATGCCTTCTTTTCCATCCGCCACACCGAGCAATGCTCACTTGCAGATTAATAAACTATGAAATTGTGAAATGATACAATTGCCAGTGATCACTGACGTGAATAAGGTATGGAAATATAAGGGATCGTTCATAAACTACGTCACGGACTCGTGGAGAGGGGGGGGGATGTTGGCGAATCGTGACGGTCGTGATGGGGGCTACAGTTATTTTAGAAAGTGTGACATTAAATTTGGTACATCATTCAATGTTGAAAATTCTCTCAATTGAGGAAAATCTTCCTACAATGAAAACATAAGTCTTATAATCCCTCACGCGCCATTCTCTCCATGCGACACTTTCATCCTTTATAGTACTGGAGGATATTCCTTGGGCGGGAATGTCATAAACACCATTGATTTATTAATCTCAAATTTTTACGGAACAAATATCTAGAAATTTTGGAAAATATACGGATAACAATACGTATTTATTAAATAATTTATTTTATAAATATTAAAACCGCCACTGCCCTTGGGCCCTTGATGGTCCCTGGCATTTTTACGGAGAGTAACTTAGTTTATTGCCCCCCCCCCATGTGGTCATACGCCGTTTTGACAATAAAGTTTATTAATCCTCTTAAATATACAAATGATTATATATTCTCCTTCAATTACTGTTTTTCATGTCGGGAGAGCGACTAGTGATCTTTTCTTTTTTCTAGCTTTAGTGCAATTTTTTGGGGTCCGCTGTCCTTGTTTCTCTGTTCTAGGACATTCGGTCCTAGATCGTCCTAGGCGCTATCCGACTATAGCATCTTTTATGTAACGGTTTACAGAAGCCAAAGATATGTCAAGATCTTCCTTGTCTCTTTGACGAGGAAAATCGAGTGTTAAGGTGATCGACGCATGATGTGTCCGTTCCATCAAAGTCCACTAGTTTTTTGGGGATCGTTTTCACTCAGAAGCTTCCATCGATGTGTGAGATACGGAGCGACCAGTGATGAGCATAATGAAGTACTAAATACACAGACAACGTCAAAGCTCGGAGGAAGACTGGCAGAACCCGTGATGAAATATTTACGGTAAAAACGAAACAGTCTTTTTTATTTATATACAGTGATCTCTTTTAACTTCCCAACCTCGCAAGAGGAGGGAAAAATCAAAGTGACCCGTAAACAAGCAAAACAAAAGTTCGATAGTTACTTGGACTCATTTTAACGCTAATAAATGAAAAAAATCACTGTGTAGAGAACATTTAGCATTCATCTCAAACAGTTGGTTTCCACTCTACGCTATAAATTTAATAGAATAGATAACTTTAAAATTTAATTTTCAGACAAGTACCATATATTCCACACCTTATAAAAATCAATTATAGACCGAGAAAAAATTCTCCTTTTGAATTCGGATTAGATCCAAAAAGTTCCCATGACAATTTATCTACAAGACTATCATTCTTAAAATCATCCATTCCTTCCTGAGCAGATTTATTTACTTATAAATCGATTCCTCATGGTCAACTACTTTCCTGTATTTTCAAATAAAACATTTCTCAAAAACAACGTGAGGTGGTTCCACTTATGCTTTTGCAAGAAAACGCGTCTGCTCAATACACTTCTCTAATTCAAGACTTTCGTGTAAATTATGTTTTCTGCTCACTTGACCTACCTCCCAGGTTTTTACTTCCCAACATTGAAACATGCGTGGTAGCTCATTTTCTGATAGAAAAGCTCTTGCGTCGTTTAACAATGCATAAAAAACATCCCCCACTCTAAAGAATCGGTGGCTAGGGAAGTACGGAGCCAACATCATGAAAAATGAGTACATCTCGAGGGAAAATATGTTTTAAAGGGAAGAAATTTTTCAATTTGCTGAAGCAAGCGGCTGCTCTGGTAAAATTGTTGCAATGTAAAATCATTGCAAGTGGCGGATTTTCCTTGGGCGGGAACGTCATTAATACCTTTGTTTTATTAATCTCGAATTTTTACTCCACAAATATTTACAATTTACATTGGAATGATTAATAGACAACAGTACGTAATTATTAACTAATTTCTTTTGTAAATATTAAATCCGCCACTGCCCTTGGACCATTGATCGGAATTGATGGAATGGTCTCTTGCTTGTTTCCGGAGAGTAACTTAGTATATTGTCATACGCAGTTTGCAACAGCTTTTTTGACAATAAAGTTACACCAGCATATCAAACTTCAACGGACTAGCATTGGTTGGGCCACGTACCCTTGGATGTATAATTACGTGTTTAGAAACTACGTGCACGGAAAAAATTCAAGTTATCGTGATTAGAGAGTTCTTGTCAAGCCATAGCCCCGAACTCCAATCAGTAGGACTGTCTCTGCAATTTAGATACGTTGCAGCTCGAGTCTTGGCAAATATGCAAACAAGAACTCTCTAATCACGATAACTTGAATGACTATTAAAATAGTCTACAAAGAAAACACAGATGACTGTTGAATGTTCTCAGTGAAAATGGAGAATTACTGATGGAGAGAAAAAAAAACGAAATTTGAAGCACATTTGCCTCACCTTCAATATACTATAATTTGAAGACATTAGTCGTTGTTAGAAACTATGTAGTCGTGAGTAGGAATCCGTTAATAAAGAGTTATGGACAAAAGGTAATTTCCAGGAGAGATCATGCAGTTGTAATGAGCAAAACGGGCAATCATACCCAATTCTTCTAATCTATAGTTGCCTCAAAGTAGAAATAGTTTTTGATAGTGATTTTACTTCGAATTACATCTCTCTGATCTATAGAGATGTCGGTTAAGTCATGTAGGCAATGATTTGAACATAATTTTCTCGGATTGGAATAAAAATGTCTGGAAAGTAATATATTTTGAATAAATGGTTCTAAAAGTTGTAAATTTTACAAATGTCTTTAGTTTCGATTGGTACTCTAGTAAATCGAAAGTGAGAGTAACTTTAACGTGTTATTTACCCCAGTGTCACAAAACAAATAATCCAAATTCACAAGAAAAACAAATAAATATATATTCTCATAAAATATAAAAACTAGTAATAAAATTGACTCAATATTATGACAAATTTCGTATTAAAAGAATTATTTTGAACATGAAATAATGTTGACAAATATTCACGTTTAGTAAACTACACCGCATTTTGAGACACACAAATTGATTCATATTGAAAAGAATCCTACCTATTGAAAACCATCTTAAATAATACAGCGCAACGTATGTACAGCTTATTGTACATCGTACACAGAAAATCAATTATGCGTTGTTCATGACAAAAGTATTAAAAATAATTATAAACTAGAAAAAGAACTTAAAGAGTTAAACAGTGTTATCGAGGAAAAATGAGCAAATGTAATCTTCTCATCATTTCAGAAACACAAATTACATTCTCTCTTCATATTCTTCTAGTTACGGAGTATGCGAATGTGTATTGTTTTCAAACTTTCACAATAGATTTTCCAATGATATCTAGCTGCAGCATTCTGATAAAAGCTTTCGGCATGTTCTCAAAGCCCTCTGTGATAGTCTCGCGGTATTTCATCTTGTCTTCTCGCAACCAATTGAGGTTGGCATAGATGCCATCCATCCATCTGTCTTTCCATCGATGAACGTGAAAACCTTCCAACTTCAATTCCTTGTAAACGATGTAGTGCTGAACCACTGTCGCCTTGGGGAGATTCTTCGGGTCGCAGTTGTACGTAGATGAGCTCCCACACAACGCCACACGACCTTTGTGATTCATACAACTCATCACGTGGCTACTGACTTCACCTCCGATGTTGTCGAAGAATACATCAATTCCATCGGGGGCGGCATCTTTGATCAACTTCTTCACATTCGGAGAATTGTAATTGATACCGACATCGAATCCCAGCTCTTCGGTGATGAAAGTGACTTGGGGATCGGAACTGGTGAGTCCAATAACGCGACAACCTTGTAACTTGGCGATCTGCCCGGCGGTTGATCCGACAGTACCCGCCGCCCCCGTCACCAAACAAGTCTCTCCTGCTTTCGGTTTCAAAATCTCCTGCACTCCGAAGTAAGCTGTGTTCCCGGGCATACCCAAAACTCCCAACGCCAACGAAGACGGGAGGCCTTGGAAATCGGGGACTAAATAAGGGCCTGGGAAGCCCTTCTTCGGTTCCTTACTGGGATCGTACACGGTGGGCGTCCGCCAGCCGAAATAACCGAAGACTTCCTGTCCCTGGATGAACCCGTCCACCCTGCTTTCCATGACAACACCCACCTGCGACCCGATCATCGTCTCTCCCAAGTTGGTGAAGGTGGGATGTGCGTGGACGCGCATGTAAGGATCCACGCTGAGATACTTGGCGACGATGAGGACCTCGCCTTTCTTCAGCAGAGGAAGCTCCTCTTCCACCAACGTCAAATCGCTCTCTTTGGGCATGCCTTCGAAGTAGTTGGACAACACGAACTTCCTCGCCTTCATAATCAAGCGAACACTACTCATTCACGTCAAACACCAAATCAGTTGACTCTGTACACAATCAAAAAGAAACTACTCCAAAAGAAATTCTCAACAATCGGGAATATAATACCATGGATATTTAAACATTGTTTAAAGATTGTTCGAAATTAATTGGAAACTTCACAAATAAGTATGAAAGAAGAGAAAGGTACGTAATAGGATCCAAATATGCTTTTATGAATATAATCTGTATTTGACTGATATGATAAACGTATATTTTAAGACATATGGAATTTTCATAGCAAATATCATTCATTGTCACATTGATTATATAACAAATTGATTTGCCTTTACTAGTAGAGCTCAAGAAACAAACAAAATTACAAAATATGTGACTACACAATAAAGTATTATCATGCGAAATTTTATTTCTAAAAAAATGGTTTCACGAATTTACTAGAATAATACCTACTTTATCTTTTTGTTTCTCGGAAAACACCGACTCAACAGAAGTTTTAAGATTAAATTTAACATAGTTAAATAAACATAGGGTTTGCATTACGAAAATATTTCTCTTACATCCCCAAATTCCATACGACCCCATAATGGACTTTCATGGCATATTAACGTACGAATATTTATGCAGATAAAATAAAATAAGATGTATGAGTGCGAACTTCAACCATCACGAAAATGTGTCTAAGACATTGAATTTTAAACCACCTGTCTAAGTCTTAGTAAGCGTGGCTTGGGCAATATTAGTCAAATATTATCATTTCTTTAAATCAATTTTATTGCTAGTTCTTTCATCCTTCATTAGTTCTAAAATTGATTTCATTTCTCTTAAAACCATTAAAATAATTCAATATTTTAAAATCCGCACGAAGTTCTTTTTACTCTTATTATTGCTCGTACAGTTCTTCACTAAAAAGACACAACAGAATGAGCAGAAAAAATAAAGAACACTAGTTTGTTCAAAGAGAAAAATGGAAAGTGTGAGACGCACGTGAGAAATAAGGAGCAATATTTTCATATAGGTAGATAGTTAAATATAAAAAAATACAGATAATACAAACTTCTAAAATATTATTTTTAATTACAGAAATTTCATTATATTTTTTAACTCTTAAGATGACATTATGCAACTTGAACGTTCAATACTTTTGTAACAAACCTTGTTGTCTTCAACGTGGAGAATCGTAGTATTGGCAGGCAACGAGTCTGGCAGTTGGAGTAGACCTCGTCTCGCACAGTCCACTGTCACTACTGGGATATAAACATCTCCTGAAGCTTCTGCCCGTAAATCGGGTACCACAGTCAGCGAACAGCTGCAATTGAGAGATATCGGGCAGGTTGCTTCCATCGCCTGAAACATATGATATGAATATCACATTAAATTCTTTATCGTTTCACTGTAAAAGACTAAATGCGTATATATGACATACGGATAAAAAACTACTTTAATGGTAGTGGACTCTTTACTACAGATAGAGTCCTTACTCATGTAGTCAAAGAAACTATAAAAATGACATTTACCTAGCGGAAGATAGACTTATAGAAATATTTTTTGTACAAATAAGTCACGAATGTTTGGATCTAGTTTCAAAACTTGTTTTTCAAAGAGATTATTCAAAACATACAAAACTATACAACATGAAAAGTTCTCTTTTAAACAATATTTATTACGCATTCGATGATGATGGAGTAAAAGGAATGATAGTTACAGGGCCGTGAAAATCAATCTACAAATAATACTCGTAATATTCAAAAGTATATTTCTGCTTGAAAAGGGTAATATTGTGTTTCAACGAAAAAAAACAAAACATAATTTTATTTACATAAAAATTATTTACAATTTTTTTTCATAAAATAATTTTCAACTTTAACCAATTATTACTATGTACAATCAACAGTATTATGAGAATGGCATGATATATTGTAGAAGAAATTTCACAGTTAATAAATTCACATTATTATACTAATTATTCACTAAAATGTTTATTTTTCAATTTTTTCAGCTGCATACCCTATTATTCTCATACCTTTCGCTAAATGCAGTCCTCCTGTTAATGACTATTTGACCACATGAATTTTACCCTTACAGTGACACAGAAACTGAGCATTCAATCTGCTACGATGACTGTGCTTTTGTAGAAAACTATGTGACGAAGCGAAAGACGAAAAATAATGTCAACAAGTGCAACAAATTCATCCGCAGAGATAAGAAATTAAAAGTGTCAAGAATGTATTGGCTACGAAGTCTCCACCAAACACTGAGGTTCTCTTCTGTTGTGTTGCGTTAAATCCAATAGTTCATTCAAAATTTAATTTTCCTTGTCAACTTTTTTGTTTTGCTATTATTAACCGGTTTGAAGGATGATGGAACACATTAAAAATACATAAATAATTAGGTATAAAGGTTTTTTGCACTCCCAGAGAACCTGTCAAAAATAAAGAACTAACACAATAAATTCACAGTTTTTAAAACTAAAACTTCAAAATACTGTAATTCATTTTTTTTTCTTCAAACAAAGGAGAATCGACGAAGGTTCGCAAAAAGCTCTGAATCAAAAAATCAAGAAAGGTTACTCCTCATTTTTTGTCAAATACTTAGAAATTACTGTCATGAAGAGATTATTCAGAAACCACTCACCTGTCTGTACTGAATTACAGTAAGCAACGGTCTGCGGCCGAAGGTGGTATCTTTGCAGATGAGAGACGAGGAATCGGAGACTCGAGCAGCTGCTACAGCGCCTGCTTCATCTGTTGGAGACGTCAACCAGTCCATGTCGCTAGTGCTGCAGTCCCAGGGATTACCTGCAGTCACACATTGTGTTGTTTCAACGATATGCATGAAGGAGCACTACTATATGGCGGATATGAATGAAAAAAGGCATTGTCTTGCAATCTATATACAATTTTTTAGTTACAGCTTTTTCACTCAAATATATATCACTATCAAACTTGCAAAACATGTGGTACTATTTACAATGCGTACATAATATCAGCAAAGTTTAAATAAAAGGAAAACACATACAAGATGGGTGTATGTTACAAACAAATTGCAACTAATACCGAATGCTGCCGTGCCATGGTTTACATGCAGTATTACTTTAATAATTCCCTTGGGAGTTTTTATCGATAATGATAGATTCACGCAACTAATTTCATTTTTTAAATTTATTTTCATTTTTGACACGCTGTATACAATGTTAATACCAATGAGTTCCACAGGTTATTCCTTTTTCCTTTTCGTGAAATATTCTCTTGTAGGCTGCGCCACTGAAAAAAGAGGAGGGGCGCATCATTTGCAGTCATCAACTACCAACATTCACCGGATCACTACATGACTCGTGAAATCTTGAAATTTCTCCTACAAACCTATTTTCCATAATGGATATCTTGTCTTTTACTTTCAGTACATGTTTCCCCAAAACTTCTCCTAGATATTTCCTTCTCTCTGGCCAAGGCAACTCTTAATTCCATAGGACACGCTCTGGTGTATCCACCCCCTTACCACATGTGCATTCATCATTCCGTCCTCCCGTCTCGATCAAGTTAGAGTTAAAATAACCATGTCCATTCAAGCAATTAATTGAATGTTGGAAACAATGTGCTGGGACAGGCATCTGCAGCGTTATGAAGGATTACCTACTCACGCCTAGCGGGTTGCATTCATGCTCCTGTCACAGTTCATCTATTTGCCTCAAGCTAATTTTTTAAGGTTCCAGTTAAAAATTCCACCCACAAAAATCCCACAGAATTACACATGGTAATTCTCCACTAAGCCTTGATTGAGAAAAATGGGTTCTGATTTGTTGCAGAGAAAGTTTAATTCTTGTTTAAAGTGATATGACAGACGGAGATATAAATGCAAAATCTGATCAAACACACGGCATGAACGATCATATAATTCGTTTGAATTTAAAAAATAGTAAAGAGGAACGCGAGAATCGTTACAGAAAAATAAGGAGATTTATGTAAATGATCCAACGGAAGCTCGTTTGAGTTCTCTTTGAAAAACATGAAACCCATCTCTTCCTCTCCATCTCCTCCTCGCCCACATCCGCTTGGAGCTCGTTTCGCGGCTCATAATGATTCATTCAAAAAGGATAAGCGGATGGCTTACTTCTTCTTCTTATTATTATTATTCTTGTATCCTCCACTCAAACTGTTCAAAGAGTTTTGTAAAGTTTAGATTGTAGGGTGATTATTTTTCCACCGGCTGCCTCAGCTCATTTATGAATGGTCTTGGCTTACAATATGGCGTAATTGTAGTGTATGTACACGCACTATAGTGAGGAGAAAGAGTATTAATCTTGTCTAGATCCGGAATTGAACGGAAAGTAACGGCGAAGTTAAAGTTTTAGCTGTTCGGATATTTGCGTTGAATAGAATATACTTTCTTCCAAACGACGGTAAAATTTTACTCTGAACTTGCACCATTTATCGCATACCTATGATTTAATCATTTTAAGGTAATTTCATCTCTATGGTGTCTAGATTTTGTACTAGCGATAAATGGTGCAAGTTCAGAGTAAAATTTTACCGTGAAGTAATAACTCAAATTTCAAAGCAGAAGATTGTTTAAAATTTGTAATATGTCTCTGTTCCATTAAGGAAGAGAAGAAAAGTTCCTAAATTATAAAATATTTAAGAAGCAATTGAGTTCCTGTTTGTAAACTTAACGTCTTACATCAGTGAACAAGTATTTCTCCTTGCTCTGTATCATAGCCCACTATTATTTCCAAGCAATGCTATACAACTTAGCAACACTAGTAACAATTGAACAAGCGGTCCTATGAGGACAAGCGTCGACTGAACAAATGAATTTTAAGTAACTCCGGACCGCTGCAGTGTTGCCAACTACCTAGAGCACGACTTGGAAATGTTACTTGGCTATGACGTCATTCATCATGTTGTCTAATATTTAGGTTTTTTTCCTTTTCCCATCCTTGTATATCGTGTAGTAATGCCTGTAATTATCACTGGCTTATCATGTATACCATTTGCTAAGGAAAGTAGCAGTTGATCGAATTCACTTTCCAGAAGTCTGTCAGTCCCTCCATACTTAATGAGCACCCCGCTTGGCCTCTTCGGACCTATTGGACCCAAAAAATTGACAATGTTACCATTATATATATTACACACGTTTAAACAGGTCTTCGTTGCCTTTGATAATATTATTTTATTTCTTATTATTTTCATACAGTCATTTTTCTTCACATGATACAATGTAGTTAACAATATTCAATCAACATACGGCTTTGAAACTGTGTTGGAATAAGAAAAGAAAAAGAAATTAAAATATCTTACAGGGTTTTATACGACATCTTTAAAGAATCTTCGATTTTTATAATTATTCTGCTATCACTTTTCATGTGTAAAACCTTTTGGACGGATTCAGTGAACATAAAAGGATACAAACAAGGACTTTCTACCATTTATGTTTTATTTTAATATGTAAATAAATATAAATAAATTTATTGTCAAAAAAGCAGTTACAAACTGAGTATGATCACTTGGAGGACAATACACTAATTTAAAGAGTACGTTTTTTCACATTTCATTCAATGTGCAAAAGTATTAAAATCATTATAAGAAACAAAACTTATTTATATCTTGATCACTTGATGGATAAAATTACATATTCACGGTGGTTGAGGAATATTAATAGATTATATGGACAATCAGAGAGTGAGTAACGTAAAATTTAAAAGTACGTTTAAAATTTAGTACGTTTTCAGTTTATAATTTAGTAACAAGAAAACAATCTTTTCGTCTCCATAACAATTTAACTTCTATTTAACACGCATGTAGCACAACCTCGACGCTTACGAGACATCTAGCGGTGGATTTAGGAACAGACAACAGAACTTCTTGCCTCTGGCCAGCACCCCACCCTCTCCAACAACCAGACGGCTTCGTTCGTGACTCACGAGGCCGCCCGCTGCGCTATCTCTTGGCGGGATCTGTAATTAGCGAGACCCTCGGCCGCCTTTCTCGATGTAGTTTCAGCCAGCGTCTCGCTGCTGGAGAACTATGACTCCGTACAGCGCTGTGCCATCTACAATCCTCATCACAAAAGTTACGTACTCTTCAGTGTACACACCAAACATTTTTTTAAAGACCTGAAAATACCCAGCCTCGCTCGGGTGTTTTAATTTGAGTCTTTCCGACCGTTTCGTAAAGTTTAGTGAAGTACGATAAATCGATTAAAATTATAAGTTGATACTAGCTTAGTTTCTATGACCTACCCAACGCAAAGTTGGGAATTTTTTGAGTCAGTAACCGTTCTCCAATCCTCATTGACATAAATTGAAAACGTTGGCCATATTCAATTGTCAAAACAGTTGTGAATCGAACCACGTGTGATACACAAAACTTAACAACGAACATAGATAAGACCTTGACAACAATAAACAGCGATTCCTGCCCATTCTCATCTTAGCACGACGACTTCTGCAAAAACTTTAAATGAAATTGCACCATGCATAAACTACTGAAGGCAGGAAATATTTAGAATTGTATTTATTAGGGTTTCAGCTAGATATCAACTAGGTTTCATTTTGATACATTAGAGTTCAAACTAAGAATTAAAATAAATATAAATGGTTTTATTATCTTGTGAGTTTTGTCATATGTTCAAGTTATCTAGTCCTCGGCGTCCTTTCATAAAAACAAGAAAAATATTGAAAAAGAAAAAAAATTGAATAGACTCGCTGAAAAGGGATTTTTTTTGAAAAGATTAAAAAAAAAGGATTTGAAAGGATCTATTAAAAGTTTGTAAAATCGCTTCTAATCTCGAAATTGCGAGTACTCGACTCTTGATGATAGTTACATCAATTCAATTCTCAAATTTTTAAGTTGTAATATACGACTTCATCATTATTGTCATCTTACCCAGTTACATTCCTCGACAAATTTCTGAAATCCAACTTCTACATATTTTCTTTGTACTTAACATGACTACTCAATGCTGATGGATGTTTTAAATTAGAGATGTGTTTTACAGGAAACAATATTTCTAAACTGAAAATTAGTCTAATATATTGAAGAGAAAACATTATTCTTAGATATTGTATTGCTGTTTCCTCCAAACGGTCTCTGTTAACATCTGCATCATCTTTTAGTTCTACAACCGTTATTCAAGGGGTTGAACTTTTCCACTTATTTACATACTATTTCCGCGATTAAATGTTCAAGCACAGGCACCTGATAAAAATTTGAGTTCAATACAACCTTCCTCTACGTAGCTCATAAGAGATATCTTCAAATACAGGCGTTTCCACATAAATTTCATTGTGTAAAAAGATGAGAATTTATGACGAAACAACACAGACAATAAAACGGTTATATGATCCAGCTGTATACCATATCAAAGTCAATAATACTCCTCGTTTCTTGAAAAGGAATTTCTACATCATACGACACGAAAGGCAGATTAAAACTCAGATAACTTTTCATTACATAATATTTCGTTTAAACATAAGGAATCTCTTGAATGAACCTGAACCCTCCTTATAGCGATCCCATGTCAACTATATAAATGAATGTGCTAAGATCCTTAAAAACGTCTACAAAAATTTTCAGCGTGAAAATTTAAACAAACAAAAATCAATCAATAATAAATTTATGATATAGTGTAATTATTTGAATGTACTAATGGTGGGAATTTGATATGAACGTAAAAGTTTAAAGTGTCTCCTATTTTTGAAATGTTTAATCGAAAAAAACTTTCAAAATAATAGTTTGTGAAGGAAAGTTGTCTAAAAACACTTCATAAAAAGAATAAAGTAGACCAGGCTGACCCACATACTACATTCATATTCTTATGAACGTAAAATGTTTAAAATCTCTGGCTCTCCATTACATTATTCCATCGAGTGAGTCGCCCAGCACAAAACTGCGTTTCTGCGCATTATAAATGTCTCTAAATAATGCACACGGTCAGTTGCACCAGCGAGAATAACAAATGAAATGCGGGTGCGTGGAATAATTAAGTTATTTTCCATTCAAAGGGTGGAATAATTAAGTTATTTTCCTCATAAATCCCGTCAACCAAATTCTCGCTCAGTGATTCGTCCGCATTGGGCTAAACGGACACTAAGAATATGATACGAATAATTTAATTTAGTGATCATCTTGTTTTGTTCATAGATGCATATATGTATCGATTATGAATTTATTTTCTCTAAACGATATGAAGCTTAGTTATCCTCCGGTATATTTAAATTGTGAAATGTAGGGAACAACGCGTGGTTAATCACGTAAATTGCACAAAATTGTTTTATTTTTCTATACATACCTATTTAGAGACTAGATTCCTACCACTTCACTCTGCGGGAATATCAGTCTTCTCTATTGAAATAAACTTTTTTGTCAAGTTATAATGGCTCTACCAATAAAATAAAAATTTTAAAATGTCCTTTTCCACTCACGCACATTGAATGTATTAAGTTTTATTTTAAATATTTATAATTTAATTTAAAAATATTCATAGTGATGTGGATTTACTTTTCAATGTTTAAATTACCCTTAATTTACAACAAATTTTATACGTATGTGTGCGTGTGCGTTCGTGTGTGGTGAGAGTTGCATTTCAGGGAGTATCCGCAACAATCTGGGTCACCATCTGAATTTAAAATCGTCAGTAACATACTGGAAAATAATCCCAACACGAATACATAGCTGTACAATGTGTTTTTGGGGGACGAAAGATAAAAATCAGTAAGGTGGAAATAAAAAAGCGCTGGCAAAATCCGAATCAAAGAAAAAAAACTAAGTCACGTAGCACGGAACATAAAAATACAAGTAATGTCGATCTCGTTAGCGTGTTATGACTAGAACAATTATGTACGATATCTTGTAGACTATAGGATATAATTCCGAATAACACAAGATAATAAAAGGAAACAGTGATAAAGGGCAGATTATTATTGTTGCACACAAACTTACAAGGCATTAAAACACAACACCATATAGATGGAAAAATTCGGTGGATATTCTGTCATTGAATTCCAAATATTTGTTAACAAGGTAAAGCATTAAAACACAACACCATATAGATGGAAAAATTTGGTGGATATTCTGTCATTGAATTCCAAATATTTGTTAACAGGGTAAAGCTCTTAGTGATAATGAATTGTTCCTCCATTGTCATGTAAAAATTATCATAACCAAGTTAATTTTCAATGTTCATCTAGTTGTCGTGTATAAATTTATCACATGAATATTTTCATGTAGAATAATTTTCCTTGACATATTCAGAAAGTAGTTACGTACATGGATAAAAAAGCATATCAAATTGTTTGCAATAAGCAAAGTTTTTTTTTAAATTATATTTTAACAAGTTTGAATGGTGACAAAATTGGTTTTCTGTACACGGCGGATACATCGTTAAAACATTATGTATTTTTATGTACAGCGAAAATATTGTAAACTCAATATAATAATTGACACGCACAGTAATTAAACCAAAAACAGTTTAACTTATTCTCTCATTCCAAGAAAAATGTATCTACTTGCTGGCTTCCGGAGAGTAAATTAGTTTATTGTCCCCCGCAGTTTGTCCTGCTTTTGTGACAGTTTATTTATTTACTTTAATGTTTTATTAATGTAGAGTTAATTTGCATTTCTCGTCATATACGACAATGTTAGGTCAGTATCAAATTCATTAGATATAACGTTTTCTGTTTCTTCAATTGATAAACCGTGGTACTAAAGATGTTTCTTCAAACATCAAGTTAGTTATAAATACGCAAGTACATGATGATATGTCTGCAAAAGAGTGGACGTATGGATATCGTAGAAGTTCACGGTTTAACCTAACACCGTTGAAGGATCGCCAGATCTTTCGAAAGTTATATATTTCGTGATCTTATAAAGAATTGAAGTTAAATATCAGGATAAAAATACATTGATGTTTCTTCACTTAATTAAAGAAGTGCATAACATCATCTTTTACATAATATTTATTTATTATTTCTCTTTTCATTGGTGTTTGGAAATTAAATAAAATAATAATGAAAAATTCCAAAATAGCATCGAAACATTCTAATTTCTTCACGTAATGGTATTATAAAAAAATCCTTACATTCCAATATGCTCGTGCTGGATATTATAAAGAGTCTAAAAAAATGTTTCAGAGTATTTTAAAGTTAAGTTTTGCATACTATTAGAATTTATCAATGTTAGATTCCGTAAGCGAAGTTCAACAAAAAATGTGAATGCTAATACCTGTCGATTGTAATCGCATAACAATATTACATGTAATGTAATATTCACAAAAAGATTTTTCATCATTTTCAATGCAATTCGATTACATTTGAATGAACATACGAAAGTCATGAGTACATAGTTCGAAAATGTAACAAGCGCAAAAGTAGAAGGAAGGGGGTGAGTTAAGCGAATCAGTTCATAAATGAAGCTTCCAAAGATAATTAATGACCTTTAATATACGTAAATTTAATCTTACTCAAAATAATACAAAATTCCAAAACGGAGTTGTAAGTTGTTAGAACTAGACGCCTAACATCATTATCATTCATTAGTATTCAATACTTACGAAGTAATAAAAATAATTCATTTTATGACAAAAAATTTCATAGATTTGTCTCGCTCTTGAAAATGTACTTATTTTCGATATTTTATTTCCCTGTGAAATGTTAATAATACGATTGCAATAAAATACATGTATATAATAAGACGAAGATTAAAATTCTCGAAGAAGCTAAGAAAAGCATTCATAATCAAGATACAATTTTGAACTCATTAATATCACACCTTTATAGAAACTTTCCCACATTCTGGTAACGGGAACTGGCGCGAAATTGATTTCAGAGTATATTTGAATTAGTCATCAGATAAATACAAGCCTTTAATATAATTGATGCTCTAAAGGATTGGTTGACGTATTGCATTTTAAGTAAATAAGATTGTTCAGAACTGTCATTTTTTAAACTTTTTTTAATTGCCCACATGAAGTCATCCTGTTTATAGCTGCTTTTTGGAAATTCTGTATTCAATAAATACAGTATATATTTAATAATATAGATTTTAACTTGTTCCAGTCCAGAAATTCCAAATGACCGAAAGTCACAAGTAGATAGTCACCAATGTGCTTTTATGGGCCTCTGTAGATGCTAAAAGTAACCGGGTCACAAGTCCCGCCAGCAACTGTGGTTCCTTGGTCATGAATAAACCTGTTGAGTTTTAGAGCTCTTCGCTAAGCTCAGGTCCCTTTTTAGGGAGGTGGCTTTCACTTTTTTAAGAAAAGAATGATATGATGCCGACCTAGTGATTCTGTTAGACAAAACAGAAGCCCGAGTGCAATATTTGCAAGCAAAAACACAGCTGTTTATTTCTTATTTATTTATTATCTTATGTCGAGGTTTAGGCCACGAGGCCTGCTCTTCCACCAAACCTTCACTTGGTTGAGGTCATTTTGAAGGAGAGATGTAGAGTTAATTTCATTTAACAGAAAATTTGGTGTTGAACAAAAACGTTAATGAAAGTGTTAAATATAAATCGTACATAGCATACCATCCCTTGTAAACTAATCTGAAAAACTAATACAAGTTGCAAAAGAATGTTCCAGACAAAACAAACCATTGATTATCTCATTAAGAATTAGTCACATCTCATTTGTCTGTTCATGTCACCTCACTATCACAAGAAACAAGAATGTGAAATAATACAGCCGCCGTTAGATATTGGTACTGACCACTAAGTAAAAAATCAAATTAAATAAATAAAAACTCACAACGTTTCGAATTTATGTCGACGTCAGGTGGTACTTCAACATAAAGACGAAACGTCAACTTTACCTCACACAATATATAGTATTCGTCCGTCACAATGTTGTAAGTCTTTAATTATGTATTTCATTTGATTAAACAATAGACGATAATTGTAGTAGAATTTAAACAATCAAACGTTGTTTTAATTCTGCTATTTACGTATTTATATATAATCAAGATTCATATGTAATCAAAATCAACTATGTTTCAGCTAAAGACAATGAAAAACTACCATTCATCTAAAAAGGTCGTAATTGATTATTTATTTATCTTAATAAAATGTAATTGAATTTTTAAAATATCTGAATTTTATGTCATGTTCCTACAATATAGATTAGAAAGTAGTAGCAATAGCAATAACATTTTTTTAAACCACGAGTGTTCTGAAACGATGCGATGTAAACCATGTTTTATTTAAACTTTAAATAACGTTTAAGCTTCTTGTTTCTCAGAAGTGTGCAATATGGACTAAAATCCTCACCTATTAAGTATTTGCAATATATAATAGTACACAATAGTCGGTAATGAATATTTTCCTATTAATGAATATATGAAGAAATCTCCAGGTTTGCATCTGATATGTGGGAGTGGGATGTACTAAAACTGAACCACATGAGAATAATCTCGTTTATTGCTATTTCGCTAGGTAAGATACAAAGGCGCGTGTACGCGGACGGGCGGGCGGCGAGACGAGAACTGACTGGAGGACAGATGCCTTCCGGCCTCGCCACCCTTGTGCCTCGTAGCTGTGTCGTGCGCCGCCCCAGGCCAAGCGGGTCCTTAGGCCTGAGAAAGTGTCCTGTTGCGTCGGCGTTGCCGCCGGGGCAGTGTCCGCGTGGGTGGCGATGACGCCACAGGACTCCCCCCCCCCTGCAGTGACCTTCGCAAGGGGCGAAGGGAGCCTTTGGCGAGCCTTTTGCGAGCCTTTGGCGGTGCCGTCTGCGGGGTCGTCCGCTCGTTGACTGGGCGGCTGCGGTGCGGGCTCGTTCGTTTCCTTGATGATAGAGTTGATGCATCGCCACTTTGAACCCTTCTTCCTTCGTTTGTTCGTTCGCTCGTTCGTTCCCTGGTGAGCGGGCTTGAGTGCGTCCGTCGAATACACCTTCTCCACGCCGTTGACGTCTATGATGTACGTGCGCTCGTTGACTTGGTGCGGTGCGGTCCCGTGTAGGCGCAAGTGGCTTGCGGATTGCATCGACCCGGCGATTGACGTGTGTACAAGATAACAGATCCTTGAACACGAAAGGTCGGTGGTGCGCATGCCGCGAATCTGGCGCCGGGCGTATTGCACTGACGAGGCGGCATTTCACAAACTCCAACCGCGGGCTTGTGATGAGGTGCGGAAGCTGCTGTCGTGCGCTGATGGATGCCGCGTCGAGCGTTGCGGGCAACTCCATGGCGCAGTTGCGAGAGAGCGCGTCGGCCACTACGTTCGCGGACCCTGGCGTGTATGCGCAGCTTACGTCGAACTGCGCAATGTAGTCCAGGGGCGACGATCTCCGTGCGCTTGTCCGCTGCATAATTGAGCGGTCGGTGGTAGGTGCGGATGGTGAAGAGCCGGCCTTCCTAGATCCTCCCGAAGAACTTTACAGCTGCGAACACAGTAAGCAATTCCCTGTCATAGGTGCTGCAGCATTGCTCGGTCGGGCTCACATTTCGAGGGAAAATCCCGGAGGGGCCCAGGTGCAGTAAGATCGCTGTTGGTCGAGAACTGTGCCGATGGATGTTCCTGAGGCGTCCGTTCTGAGCGCGAGTGCAGCCGTCGGATCGAGGAAAGCAGCGCCGACTGCAAGAGTCATGCTCTCTTTGCCGCGGTCGAATGAGCGACTTACTTACTCGGTCCAGGTGACAACGGCCATCTTTTCTGTAATGTCGTTCAGCATCTCGTTTAGCGGGGTTTGTACTGCGGCTGCGTGTGGAATGCAGCGGTGGAAAAAGTTGACCAAGAACCGACGGAGCTGCGAAAATGTCGTGGTGTGTATCCGTTGGAAAGGTCGGCGCTGTCGACTCGCCCATCACGTTGCTCTGCTGCTTCGTCGCAGAGTTGTTGACTGTTGTCACCAGTGGCGGAGAGAGATTCACGCTGTCGGAGCGGGCAGAACGAAAACGGTGGCGCGTGAAGCGGCGCGATCGCGGAACCATCGCCGAACGAAACACAATCCTCGGATTTGACGATTCCTGTGATCTATTGTTTACTTTCTTTTAATATGAAGTGTTACTAATTACACCCCACTTATAATGCCCTTGAATGTTTCCATCAACGTCTCCATACAAAAATTCTTGGGTGGTAGCATGGAGCTCTGAATTTTCACTTTTACACATTTTAATTTTTTAAATAAATTTTCAAGAAGAGGGCAAGGGAAGCAATGAGAAAATTTTATTGTTTACAAATAAAAATATTACCCGGAGCGTAGCTCACATAGTGACATAATTTTTGAGTGTTTAATACACTTAATATGAATTAAAAATTGTCTCACCGAGTAGCTTTGATTCAAAGATGTGCACAATAACAATTTCAATTATACCTGGCACTCTATACCACGTTCCACGTAGGATATCAGCCCGAGATTGATCCATTAGAAATGATTAGTTTGTGGATTACGACGACATCCTATGTATATTGTACCAACATACATAGGAATACATCTCCTGGATCTAAAGAGCGTCTGGGGATTAAAACCACAACTACTGGAGCAAAGCGAGTCCATTGATAGAATAAAATAAAAAACAAATGAACAATAAAGCAATACCTCACTTGAAATAACATAGAACAAATAAAGATTTATGACAAATTCATTCACTGTAATAAATGCGTTTTATGTTTTAATTTTTTACGCCAACAATTTATATTAACTGAATATTTATTCACGTAAAATATAAAAAAGTCATGCAAAATCTCAAGTGCCGGGTTCTTGTACTTATTATTAAACAAGGTGCTGTAATTCTCTCTTTTCGTTATTAATAGTCAAACTGTTTTAGGAAGACGGGATAGAATAATACTCGAACTGTTTTTAGGCTCCATTTTTAACTGCCTAAGACTGTATCACATGCCTCCTCACAATGGCAGAAATTAATTTACCCGGAATCCCGGCTTTCATCTAGACCTCTCGATCTGGTCATGAGTGGATTTAGCGGATTGGAAACTCACACATAAGCAAACCTGTCTACGCAATGCGGGGAAACTGAACTCCGCTACCCTCTATTCACAGCACGCTGTTCCGTATGCCACTGAATGCTACTGGCTGCTGGAAGTATTGATTGCGTTATTTCCCTACAGAATTCTAAGGAAACTTTCTTTCAGTATTAATACTGCTAATTTCTGTTATTTAACTAATTCATTTCGTATTTCTTTCTTTTATACGTGCAACGTGTAAAATATGTACATCAAAATATTTTAAGAGTTTGGACACACAAGAGAATATTCACAAATTTTCGTGATGTCACGTATCGTATGTACCATGCAAGTTTGAACACACTCGTGTATGTACATGTGAGGGCGTGAAACTCATTTTCATCAACAACTCACCAACAAAATAATGGATCAGAACGCAAATTGAGTACTGTATTTGGTAGCATTTTCTACGATACAGACCTATTTGGAAAAGAGATCTATTTCTGGACAGCTCATTGTAATTTTAATTGTAACAAAATACAAATCAGTTTAATATACGTTCTGATACGTATACAGATTGCTCAACAATATTTTCGTAGATGGTATTTATTTATTTATTGAAGCTCATATTATTGAGATAGTGAACTTCAGTCTACATGACTCTTCCTCTAATCACATATTAGTGGTGATATTGGTTTGGGTTATTTGGACAAAATATTCGTGATTTTCAATCTAATTCTTCACAAACATACAAATTAATTACATATCTACATTGAAGCTGCGACCATCTTAATTTCAATGTGGTTTAATTGATGAGACCTTGTTTTGATTCAACTTTTTATTCTGAACATAACGAAGTTTGTTTGTACCATTACTCTTTTATCATGGAATCAGAAATTGAGTTTCAGTCCATACAGTCCTATCCCATACCGTCATTTCATCCGACAGCCCAGAATTGTTTTTGCGTTTGTAAAAAGAATTGACGATTAATCAAGAAATAGTGTCATATTTAGAAAATTTGGCGAAAATAAATTAATGCAACAGCTTAAATTACGAAACAGAACATCGAACAGTGGCATAATTTTCTGTTACGAACGTATTGCAAATAATTGTTTTACCCCCAACAGACAAATAAATATTGGACAAAATACAGCGTCTCTGCTGATTGAAGTTAGGTGGATCGTTATTTAATATGAAATGCATAACCAAAGGAGTATTCAGATAGATGGGGGGGGGGTGATAGAACGGATACTAAATGGAAGAGTAAAGTTATGAAAAAGTTGCGTGGCGTGGCAAATACGGTGGGATAAAAATGAAAAAGGACGAAGTGCTTATAAACATATCAAAAAAGTCAGAAAAGTAAATATCGATCACAGAAATAGGAATTGATTTAAATTTACTCCAATGGTACTTCAATTTTTGAATACTCTAGCATCGAATTCCATGTACTTTAACCGGGTAGTTTATTTTGTTAATTCTGTACTTTATCTCAACATACTTCATAAATTTTAGCAGCAATAACTATGTTTTGACGAATTGAAAGAAAAATATAACTATTCTTTAGTATAAATATCAAAAAATTCATGGAAATTGGTCAGCAGAATTCGTAAATATTTGATGACGTAAAACCAAGAGTAGCTTAATACTATCTAATATTGGTATTGTGTGAAGTATATTGATTCATTTAATTTCGATTTCATTCCTGGTTATTCAAAAACATTTTTACAAAGCCATGGCAAAAATTCATTTATCAAACATTTTCATACATTATTGTGCTTCGCGGGCACCCTACGTACTCGGGATTGTGCCGGAGTTGGTGATTTATTCATTTCTTTTATTCAAATATGCACCCCTGGCGATGATGCCCATACTGTTTTGGGACCTGCCGTTCTATAGCATGCACTCTGAAGCTATTCCATAGGGTAAATTATTCTTTGTGTCAGTGCCGTAAATATATAAATATATTGAAAATACGTCTCTATAAAACTAAAAACGAACAGCATCAAATAACTAAAATATTTTATATGATACTTTCCAAATATTTTTCGCAAATAAACCAAATATTAAAAAAATATCAATATTTATATTTTTGCGTGGATTAATATTACAATCTAGAACCATGCCAAATTTCAAGTCGGTGGACAGTCAAAGAAATCTGTTTTAAATATTAAAATAATTCTATTATATGCATTATGCGACCATATACCCCCCAGGGGACTTACATCTAGTAAGTACGTGTTTGGCAAACACGGGGCCCCGAGCTGAGTCTGGCATTACTTCCACTTACTCGTACAAGGCTCCTTCCTTTCTCTTTTCTGACCTCCCTTGGTCA
>NNCF01128167.1:681935-692169 GCA_002313205.1 Laupala kohalensis | reverse complement strand
AATCTATAGTTCGATAATAACTTGTACATGTAAATTTACAAACATATTTGCGTTAAATTACAAACATATTGACATTATATATGTATTATAACTCGCAGCTAACTTTTTATCTTATCTAGGAACTTTTGCGAAATTTTTGAATCCGCCTCTGCCTTAGGACCCTTGATCGGAATTGATGAGATGGTCCCTTGCTTCCTTCCGGAGAGTAAATTAGTTTATTGTCCTCCACGTGGTCATACGCAGTCTGTACTGTTTTTTGACAATAAATTTATTATAAACACATGATCATTTATGAAACTTTCAATGATGGTAGCTATTCTGTTTACATTAAAATATTCATTATGACCGTAATTAATTAATTATGGTGAGTTAAAAACTGCGAATCATTAAGTTTATCGTCTAAAATGATGAATAGTCTTTAGTAGGGCTAGAGTTCTCTAATTTTGCTACAGTTTTAACTTTAAGTTGACTGTAAACGCAAGGCAAATTTCTACCGTTCTTTTCTGTATTACATTAGCGACACGTGTAATAGTTTTTCCTATCGATTCCATTAGAAGTTACATGTAAATTGATTTAAAAACCGTCCCATCAGGGGCTTTATCCATAAGAACACGAAGAACGTCAATAAGTTTTTATTTAAATATTGGCCCCACAATGTCGAAATTTTATGAGACGAGTTGATAGATAACAGTTATTTTTATTTAAAAAAGATTACAGTTACCAAGTAGCTCATAGTACTTTTAGCTTTATAATTCTTGTGTACTAGGGTTGCTGTAAACTACCCGCACCATCTCCGTCAAACAAGAAATCTCCTGAAAGGACCAATGTGGACGGATGAGTGAAGGTCCATGGCGACCGTCGTCCCTGAGGCCGACGTAATAGCTTGAACATCCGAATAAGCTTTCGGGCAGCATCAAAGCAGTTGATGAGACGCCGTTGGAAGCCGGTCTCCATTCGTTAGACTCTTCTTCTACCAATTTCAAGCTTACAATCTCATGATGAAAACAGCTAGAGCAGAATTTCAGCGAGAGAAATCCAGAGCACATTTACTTATTCATTTATGTTTACACTGTCTTTATTTTTGTTGTCCCGTTTCAATCTTGGAAGACATTACGAGAATTTTTCCTCGTTCTATTGGGTTACACTCTTTACGTATTTGTTTTATACATTTCAATTTCGTTAATTTATAAAAATTCCTTTTGAACTTATTTTATCTCATGTAGGTAATTTTCAAATGTATGGTAGTTCTTCTCTTTTTTAAAATCAAATTTGTGTTGTCCCTGGTATTGAAAATATCATGTTAATATTTCTTTCAGAAATTTCGGCTCTGCGCCATACAGCTCGCAATCCCACAAAACATGTTCATTTGTTTCGCCACCTATTCAACATATATTCATTGAATTTCCCATGATCTGTTAAATATTGTGATCAAGAAATTCGGGAAAATGTCTAAAAACAGATTCAACATCGAATATCCTTAGAACATAGAGAGAGACTTACAAATTGCCTTGGAGCTCTTCCTAAGGAACAAAATGAACTTCGAAGTTTTTAAGCGTAATAGTATTTTCACGGTGTAGTTGAAGATATATTGTTCTGTTCCCCTTTGATTTGGCTTCAATTGAACGAATTTCCAAATCTTGATTAAGGAAATTTCTCTGAACCTTTCCTACGAAACAAGATGTGTAAATTGCCAAGAATATACATTTCGAAACGTTAGATGTTGAAATGGGGACACCGTTTAACATGGAAGCTAACAATAAGTTTGTTTTGACATTCCTCGTTAAGATGACCTTAATATAAGTATCCTTGTCTTTCAATTGCTTATAAATAGCATCACAATTAGTAGTCTTGCTCGAAGGAACATTAAAGTCAATAATGATATATGGCCATTGCCACTAATATTATTCTGATCAATGTCTTGATCGTAGTAAGGACACGTGGTAGCATAATGGAATATTACACGAGAACTTGCAGTAAATTGCGGTTTATTAGTGTGTTAATTCATTCGGTACTTATGTCTTAACATAGTTGTTCTAGTATAATTATGAGAAAAAAACCCAATGTATTTTAATCACTAGAGATAATTTAACCAAACCATGAATCACATTGTAACTGGTCAACATGTACATCAGAGAATTTGTACATAAATGAAGTTATAATCAAGACCTTTGATACTTTAATTTTCTATTATGTTAGTATGTCATAATAATGAACTGAGTCGCTTTCGAGATAAATACCAGAAAAATAGGAATATTAAGTGTACTTTGCTTCAGGAGGATTTTCGTACAAAGACTTTCTCTGAGTGGTTACCATGGTCAACTCCTATTTATCCCTTTAAACATATATTTTGATAAGTTAATCGAAATAAATCGAGGCATTTTTCGATGAATACCACATTCCTAAATTTGACTCGTTTAATAGTGTAGGATTTTCTGGCTACGATATTGGTAAGAACATTTTATACTGAGGCAGTACGGGAATACGTAGAGAGACCTCGGCTCTTTTTATTTTTTTAATGACGTAGAACATAAATACCATTATTAAGCATGTCATTCGTCGGTAAAATTAAATTGAAAGATTAATATCGCGCATTGATCAAACGAAGAAATACATCGAAACAATAACAACAATAAAAGTGAATAGCGAGTGATTTAAAAACTAAACATGTTATCACTCCAACAGTTAAAAACAAGCTATGGCACAAAATATATTTTATTATTTTAAAAATATAAATATGGAGATAGTAACTATTACATTTTCACTATTTATTCACCAAAATTATTCAATCTGACCTGTCCTACAGAAACTATGAGAGATCAAATAAAAGAGTTTTTGTGAGTAAAATTCTCTAGAATCTACCGGAGTTTCTAATGTTTTTCTTTCCTTTCCAAATCCAAAAATAGCATGGTGGCAGAACATCGATTGGTATGATCAATAAATTGAAATGCATTTGTCAACATATTCTGCTGAATATGCTGACTACATCAGCGAAAAATCTTCCGCTCTAATTTATATTAATAATAAAGATTGTTGATACTACATCCTAATATTTTCAATTTACATCCATAAACATTTTATCTACAACAAATATGAAAAATTTTAAAATCAACAACAAATACCAAACGTGACATTAAAAGATTACACTATCCGTGACAGCAAGTTCACCTGCAGCAGCGAACAGAAAGTTGATTGCGCTTCTATATCAATCGACATTTTAATTTCATATTCAATATACCAACACGTCAAAAGTCCAACGCTTTGATATTTCGGAGTACAATTAAGCCACAGGGTTATTGAAAATGTCTCTCGTCACAAATACTCTTTCGCTAATACTTTCATTACGTGGGGTATTAAAATATTTTTAAATTATAATTATAAAGAGCAATAAATAATAATTATAAAGATTGTGACAGTAAAATATGGAATACTATAAACATCCTGTACTATTAATCAAGAAATAATTGTACCTCGGTTCTAACATATATATTGTAGAAATTTTCTCAAAACTTCTACATACTTGGGGATGAAAAAGCAATCTAGCATAGTCTCATGACCGAATATGATCGTTTTAGTACTTTTAAAAAATATGAAAATACGGAGCTGTTGTGGAAAGGTAGTAGTATACGGAACTCAGTAAAAAGAGCTAATTTACCAAATGCTGAAATGAGTTCACCCTTTTTACATAACACAGACATTCTAAATTCCAATTGTAACTTTTCATCAATGTCTGAAGCCCAAATACATGGAGTAAAATCGATATAACTTCGGGAACAGAAAAATTCTTAGCGGATGATACTGACGATATTGACAAATATTGGTAGTCCTCAAATTACTGACAAAGGTGTTTCTTCTGAAAACCAAGAGTGCAATTTGTTTTAGCACACACACACACACAGCCTTCTGAGCTATTTTTAATATAAAAAAATCAAGTTGTAAGAATTGTCAAGGCAAGTTACTATAATCAACACTAAAATTTAATAGAAACCTTAAACTAAATTGAACTTCATTTCCGTTTTCTCAAGCCCGTTCTCTTTGTTGTAATTATACAGATGACAAGTTAAAAATACATATAGAGATGCAGTCCGACCAACTCATAAAAATACAGTGTATATTTCTCCAAACTACAAACATCATGTCTACATGGTTTTGAAATGTTTCAGATACAATGAAAATTACATTCATTTGGAAGAGGTGATCGAGCGCACACATTGCTAATGTTATTTTCTTACGGACTAATTTCAGTAAAATCTCCGAATTCATGGGTTAAGATGAACATTTTTTATGAAGGTCTCATCTGGCGTGTGTATCTGGTGTGACTATGAGTGAACTGATTTCAGTAGTGAATACAAAAATTAATTAAGTTTTAATTTCCTTTCTTTACTTCGCCTTTACTTTCCTACGAAATCCATGTATTGTTCGCAAGCCCATTCATCATCGCGAACTCTGTAAGCGGAAACATGTTTCCAATTTCGACGTAGCTATGACGTTCCGGCGAACCACGAAGAAAATTAGTTTGGCGGGAGCTCAAGGGAAATTGGATCATATAATCGGATTCGCGAAAGAGACCCACAAGGAAATAATCCCACAAAAGAAAATACGCAAAATAAGCCCAAATATGTATAATTGACCCTGTGTAGAAAGTATTTATTCCAAGTTATTTACTCTCCACAATTTTTTGGAGCCTCGCAACCCCTATATATCACATTTAAGGTGCACGCTCATAATTTTTTCCGTTATTGTTGCGAATTGGTCATGTTTTATCCAGGTGAAGAGGTTATCAAGTCTTTAAGTAGAGCACATTGAAAAAATTATGAATTATTGAAAAAATTATGAATTATTGAAAAAATTATGTCTATTTCATATATACATGCAAATCATCTAGATGCATGCATATATCCATGCATCTGTTGGGGAAGATTTTTTTATTGTATTCACAATAAAGTCTCCTCCTCTCCAAAATAAATATTCCAAGTAGGTTTTAAAGAACAAGATTTATTGCTTAAATACGTAACCGTCTTGGAACAAACAAATTAATAGCACAAGACGACAAACGGTAAAGCAATTGAAAGTTCCGTGAGAACTTCGTTCTCACGTATAACTGGCGTTGATCACAAGGAGTGTTCCCTGCGTTGACAGAGGGCGTCGTCGGCGGCAGCAGCCCACGGAATACGGCGATCTGCGGCGTGACGACACCACCAGTCGAAGTCGTCGTAGTAGTATGCCTTCTATCGATTCTTGAAGTCGATAGTTCCGAGTCGGAAAGTACTTCAATCTCTTGATTTTTGAGGTTAGACGTTGTTTACAGCGTCGTGCGAGATTCCTTCAATCGCAGAATGGACTTGGAAATATTTCGATGTCGTGAAATATTTCGATCGCCTAGTTTGGAGATAGGCGTTTTTTCAGCGTCGTGCGAAACTTCTTCGGTCGCCGAATTTGGGAGATAGAATTTCTCCAGCGTCTGGCGTAGTCAGAGTTTGACTTTGAAGATTTCTTGAACTCGTAGGAATATTGTCAGCACCCAGTTTGAAGATAGAATTCCTTCAGAGGTTCGGCATAGCTCGGAGCTCCCGAGAACGATGTTAACAGTTCAAGAGCTCGAGAGATAATGATTTTATCGTTGCTAGAAGGTATAATTTAAACAAAGACATATGACGGTCTGGGGGACCCAACACTGTGTCGCAATTCGTTACTTGAAATTCTCCAGAAATTTCCTAACAGGCTAGACGGAGTTCTCGGGTCTTCGAGCGACTCCGAAGGCGTCTCCCTGCCGTCATGGAATCGCAATTGAGGCGATCTTTGTTTCATGGAATCTTCTATTGTTTACTATATTGGAGGTTCCTTGGCGTCGTAGTTCGGGACTCTCTTGTGTAAAGAGTGGTGTCGCCTTGGGAACCAGTAAACAACATGGCGAACATGTAACATTTCGTAGTTCGTATTACATGGGGGAGTTTTCAACGTATTATTTGTATGAAGGTATGTACCTTTAGTTATATGTAAGAATTGTGTTCTTACACATCCATATATTCCATGCAAATCGTCTCATTGTAAAAACTGACAAAACAGTGTCTATGTCATTTCACAATAGTATCACAACATCTTTACCCCAGGTTTCTCTTTCTTTAAACGGAACACAACTAAAAACTGTTACGAATACAAAATTCTTAGGTCTCCATATTCAAAACAAACTCAAATGGAATTGTCACGTTGACAATCTTAATTCCCAATTAAGCAAATTGTGTTACGCATTCCGAATCTTAGTTAACGTAGTTTGTCCACATATTTCCCGTGGCATATATTTTGCAACCGTTTACTCCCATTTACGTTACGACATTACCTTCTGGGTCAGAGCATTCAAACTTTCAGAATTCAGAAGAGGATAGTTCGGATAATTTTTAAATCTCATCCCCGAAACTCTTTATTCANAAACTCTTGTAAACCTTTATTCAAGGAATTAAATATCTTAACACTTTATAATTATTGAACGGTCGTGTTTGTTAAGACCGAATTACTGAAGTGCCACCCTTGCTTCATACGAAACAGTCTCGTTCACGAACACAATACTCGCAATAGTAATAATATTCATCGCCCTAGAATGTCAACCACTCTTTGCCAAAAAAGAACCATATCATTCTGTATAATTCCCTGCTCAAAAATATAAAAGATATTATGAAATTGAATCTCTTCAAATCCGCGGTTAAAAGTTACCTCCTGCTCCAGTGCTTCTACAATATAAAAGAATTTATTAATTTGAATAAAAGTTAAATCCGTCTTGTATTTTTCCATTGGTGTAGTACCTTTAAAAATAACTTATAACAATTTCAAAAACTATTTTTATGATTCATATTAATATAGTTTTATGTGTACTCAACTTTGGCACGGTTGTGTACATTAATTCTGTAGCCTCATCCTGGTCCGGGTTTTTCTTTCGGGTAGAGGCGTATTTCTTATATAGGTTCTGTAGGCTATGTCTAGGGGCGTGTCTATTGTAACAATAAATTGTGAATTTAGTGTTATTTCAATTCTTATGATTTTTAAACACTATACTCAGAATAATCTATAGTTCGATAATAATTCGGACATGTAAAATAAATTTTTTGTGTTAAATTACAAACATATTTAAATTCTATTAGTATTATAATTCGTAGCTAATTTTTATCTTATCTAGGAACTTTTGCGAAATTTTTGAATCCGCCTGTGCCTTAGGGCCTTTTATCGGAATTGATGGGGTGGTCCCTTGCTTGCTTCCGGAGAGTAAATTAGTTTATGGTACTCCACGTGGTCAAACGCAGTTTGAACTGCTTTTTTGACAATAAATACATTTATTATTATATCACGCAGTTCCTATGGACCCATGTAGTGAATGTACTCTATGAAATACATGCTTCATTACGTATTCGGGTCGAAACATTTTAGTTCGCAAAAATATTCGAATTTCACTAGGTGTGAATTTCACTAGTTACAGAAAGATGTTTTATTCCCGCTTAATTACCCTCCCCCAACTTTTTCGTAATCCTGCACCCGAAATGTCGCCCCGGAGAAGTACACCCGCGAATTTTTCACTTTTGTTGCCATAATCGGATATATTTTTACAAAAAAACCTCACTATGGATGATATTCCTTATAAAAGTTCCTATAAAGATTCACACATTTTATCTTTAAATCTAATATTTTGAAGTACAAAATGTGGCATGTGTTTCTTTTTACATTATTAGTTGTAACTGTTTATTCCTTGAAAATTGTAGTGTAACTGTTATTAATATACAATATTCATTCAAAAAAATGTTTTCATTACGGCTCAGTACTGTGTAATTTTCTCCATCCCATATACCATCATCTGAAACAGTCATTTCAATAAAATGTAATTAAACAACCACATATATAGTTTTTTTCTCAATGCACAGAATTAAATACACGTCTTTGCAATCTCTCATTTTCTAGTAGCTTCTCATTTTCCTCATATTATAAAAAGAAACATAACAGAACAATGAACGTACAAAATAAAATGCAAAGATTGTAACGCTAGCTTTGTAAGTCAAACGAAAAGAGAGTTAAAAACTAGAATTGAGGAGCACAAACGAAATTTAAAAACAGTTGAACAAAGTTGCATTAAAATGTTCACTTAATGGATGAGGATAACACAATAATATTGGTGTTTTGCAATATAAAGACGTTATTTATTACAAACGTTGCATATAAGAAATGATATTTATAAAAAAACACAGCAGTTTGAAATTACGCACAGATACAAAAAAGCTATCTGTTATTTACAATACAATATCATAACATGCTTGTGTAGTTTCTTCTTTATTGTAAACATATTTTGTGTTTATATTTACGTTTAATATCATGGTCATTTGTTCTGTTGTTATGTTTCTTGTTATAATTTGTTCCACATGACGACGACTTCAACGTAAAGCCGAAAGGTTGTGAACTCTCAATCATAAAATATATAGTGTTCGACCGTTAAAGGTGGTAAGTCTTTAAGTAGTCTTGCCTAGAGACGGTATCAATTGATATAATTATTAGCGAATTCAGTGTTATTTAATAGTGGCGAATTATCAACAATACTTTCGGAATGATTTATAGATCGATAATAATACGTACTTGTGAAATGACTTTTCTGTGTTTTATTAAAGACAATATTTGTTGGTATATGTTAATACTATAACACGTGTCGATCTATTTTGTTATCGTTAGGAGTATGTTGAAATGTTAAATCCGCCTCTGCCTTAGGACCCTTGATCGGAATAGATGGGATGGTCCCTTGCTTGGTTCCGGAGAGTAAATTAGTTTATGGTACTCCACGTGGTCAAACGCAATTTGTAATTGCTTTTTTGACAATAAACTTTATTTTATTTTATTGATTTAATTAGATTTTATAATGGACGTCAATTGTGATGGAATTATTTGTTATTTTTAATTTCCTCAGGGTCAATTTTTCGTTTACTTCATCGTCGGCAGCAAGGTGGTAATGATTCTATTGAAACAACTGTATTTCACATGTCTACGTGTTTTTCGAACTCCATATACCTCCAGCATTACATTTTCTCCAGCACTATCGACATTTCAGAATTGTTGAGGGTAGTAATTGCGTCGTCACAGGTGGTAGGTTTTTCGTAGAACTTCATAGCGGCGAATTTTCGTTCACCAAACAGAGATGTATTGCTGTAATGTCATGCGAGCTGTAACAGCATTTGAAATTCTTTCACTTTACCAACATAATGGAGGGTGTCACGACTGTCAAGCACATTCACATCTTGTCCAATGACTTGGGAATATTGTATACTTTTTTCTATTTCAGTAAAAGAGGCTAATCGTATCGGCGTTGTTTTCGATGTTCACAAAATCAATTTCTTCGCGAAATGCTTATCGAGTGTTGGATCATCATCATCAACATTTGCATTAATACGCAGATGTCTCAGAAAATTTGCACTGCTTTTCTGCGAAACCGGACGGAGCGAATCACACACATATAGTACTGTAACGTAAAGCATTAAAAGATGTGCCGACTATTTCCAATTGTTCTTTCAGCTGTCCTTTCCGAGATAACATCATTTAACAATTACATTAAGAAAAGAAGCTACTTGACTCATTTATTTGCTAAGGATATTTCTTGACTAATTGAGTCCTAAGAAATGGCAGCTCCAACACGTCTTACGTTTTCTGGTAGTTAATAAACAATATTGTAGCTGAGTAACGTAATGCTCCGTTATGTAGTATCATATAGCATTGTTATATATTTATTATTATTATTATTATTTCTATTATTATTATTATGTATTTATTGACGGTGGTAAGGCGGAAAAGCACGCCTGATGACTTGAGCACATAAAAATAAAAAATTTATTATTATTATTATTACAAAAAAGAAGAAGAACGTAAAATAATCAGAAAAATCCTTGGACCGAGAAAAACAGATGATGGATACAGACTACAAACCAACAAAACAACAGAGAAACGCTGAAACATTTCAGTGGACATCAGAAAAAGAAGACTTAAATTCTATGGACACCTACGCAGGTTCACACACCAGATCCTAAAAACAACAGAATTTTTTATGAGCCATCGTACACTCATCCCATACTATCAATTTACATTCTATAAGAACTTGTGCCTGGCCGCTTGTTTTATTTATATGACATGTGGGATTTTCTTGTCGGGAAATATTAAGTGGCAACTTAAGGGCAGAGTGGGCTGTTCTTCCTCCTTCCATTAATGTCGCTGCAATACCTGA
>NNCF01128167.1:640583-673764 GCA_002313205.1 Laupala kohalensis | reverse complement strand
TATTTACGAATTATTATTTATTACTTCTGAGATTTGTCTGTGCCATCAATTGTTAGCAGTGAAGTAGCGTCAAATAAATAAGCCGAGTAGCTTCTTTTCTCAATGCAATTTTCAAATGCAATTTGCTCGCAAAGGAAAAGATAAGAAATCGGAAATCGACCACATATCTTTTAATGCTATTAAGTACTATGCTTCAACTGTGTGATTCTCTTCGTCCGGTTATTCAGGGAAGGAACACTAATGTTCCGGGACATTTGTGTATTTTTGTATGTGATGATGATGGAGCCTAGCCTGAACAGAGGGGCTATTCTGTAACTTTGCGCTTTCCGATCCGATCGAGCCGGAGAAGTTGGATCCGATCGAAAGGTATTCCGAGTGAACAGCTGGGAACTATTCTGTAAGCCTCACGGAAGCACCTTTGACCGGACTCGGACTGTCTCGATCGCAGTTGAGTGCTGTTGCCACTTAGTAATGTCTCCATCAATCAAGGAAAAACGATTATTGCCAGCTGTTGCGCGTGGTACGAGTAACCACTCGCCGGCAGCCACGCCGCGCCGCTCAAGTTTTCGCTTCCGAGGCAAGACAGGCGGCGGCGCGGCTACTCAATTTTTTTACACGCTTATAAAATCTAAACTACTCGTCCAAATTTTATAATTTTAAGACATTCTTTATCTTTGTTAAATGCACAAAACAAATAACCCATTAAATTTGATGATGGTTGTTTTTTTCTCTTCATTCTTAAATTGAAGTACTTTAACACATCTATTTTAATGACGCTTTTTCGATAATTGGGGTTAACCATTGTAGATAGACATATGCTGTCGCGGACTTTTTTGTAGAACTCTTCAAGGCAAACAGTATTGTTGCTCATAGTTGTCATCTATCTCTAGCCGTTTAGGCAGCGCAAGCGAATATATCTCTCCGAAAATAGATTTTTCCTCCGACTTCATCGATATTCATTGTTATTACTAGTAATTATAATTATTTTGTGTATACTTTTCAACCTATAATTACATATAATTATCCCGTATTACTAATAATCTAGTTTTCAAGAGAAAAAACTGAAAAATATTATTGAATAACGCGTTAACAATGTTCACGTCCAACGGCTGACTAAGATGGCGGGATGCCGACTGGGAAACAGTTTTCCGATGCTATTCCAACCTCGGAAACGATTCCGAGAAACAAGACAGAAGCGACGGCCTCGGAAAAACACAATAGTTTTGTGCTCTCCGCTCAGAAAGTGACGTCACACCCCGCGTCAAGCCCCTTCCCGATAGGATTACAGAATAGCCCCTCTGGAAAAGTTCTTTTGTTCGGGAAAGAAACTGATTCAACCCACTGTGCGACACAAAATGCTGAGCTGCTTCATGCAACACGCAACGTCCTGTGCACTCCAACACTTCCAGACTGTGCAAGTTGACCAAGAACAAATTAATTGCCAGCTGCTCTGCAGGCAACAGTCCATTCATGGACAGTCGGGTCGAAGTAAAAGAGAGGGAATTCATTACCTCTTCCCTTTCAGTTTGTTTTATTTTCTCCTTTCTCTTTAACCAATACTTTTTATACATACTCCCATGCTACCATTAAGCACATCGACTCGTTGATCACGTGTGATTTATCCCATACGGACAAGGTAATGTATGTACTGAGTCGATATGAAAGAGATATTGGTGCCAACTCTTAAGAAAACAAAACTTTTCTTCCCTGAAATACTTTATATTGCCCTTCCTAGTGATACCTTACAAGGGTTTAGAACTCATGCTTCCGAGATGCTGAAGTGTAAAAACGAATTCAGACTTTTTCCCCCGATGACAGTGGTACATGGTTCTTATAAAATAGTGAGTTTAAAGAAACAGTTAAAACATAAAAATGTTTTACATAAATACCTTAATGTTTTGGTAACTATCGTGTGATGAAAAAGTACTGTAAATAGTTGAGAAAAAAATACTAAGAAAAGGATAAAATTTGTTCAAGATGTTCGAAATTTGCCACAAAAACGAAGGGTGTTGCAGTTTTGAAAATTGCGACTTGAAGTAGGGTAGGGATATTCAATTATCATCACTTCACTAACATAAGATTCATTTTTTCCATGTGGATCATAGTGTAATTTAAATACATCATAAAATATATTATGCCTTTTTAAATGGATATGAATTTTTAAATCTATAATATATTTTATCACGTCTACTATATCCTTTTTGATGCCCCAACAACCGGGCGCCAGTAGCGACCTACATAAGGAGTCATATTACTTTATTATTCATTTATACAGAGGTAGAATACATTCACCTCGCCCATATTTAGCTCAATCGTTATACTGCTTTATTGTACAGCCTCGTGTGTAGAGAAAACAATTTTCGATTTTGTGCGCGTAAAAAGAAGTGATCTCAGTGCGTCATAAAACGTTATAAAGTTCCGTGACAGCACACAATATTTCCATCTGGACTCGCGAGCTCGAAAGAATTGTTGGTAGCTACTTGCTTCAGCTTCAGCAACGACCTCAGGAATTTCGCACTGAAACGCACACTCATCGTCGATACGATCAGAATGAAGTTCTGAATCTGTCGCACAAAGCGGACAATGGAAGCTGGTTCACTCACCCGCTCCCAACATTCGCGCGCCGCAAATCATTCAAACATGTAGGATTATGGTAGTACGAAGCGCTAGTCAAGCACATTGTCATATACGAAACTTTCAATAAAGTTATAAATTCTGTTTAGAATAAAAATGGTCATTATAACAATAATTCATTAATTATAGTGATCTGGAAATTGCGAATTGATAACTATACCGTTTTAATTTGAAACGATGTATTTGGAGAATGGACCCTAATTTGACTGGAGATTTCTTATCTTGCGACAGTTTTTGTTGAATAACTTCCTTAATTGTCCGGAAAGGCGAGGCCAATTTCCTTGTCTTATCTGTTACATTAACTTTGTGAGACGTGTAATGTTTTAAAGATTGATTCTAATAGAAATTACTCGCGAATTTACTTACAATCATTCCCACTACAGGTTCTATCCATAAGAGCCTGTACAACTTCAATGTGGTTTTATTCAAATAATACTCTTGCAGAATAATTTGATAGAATAAAGTTAATTCTGTCTTTAAAAATTCAGGATATTAAAAAAATGTTAGGAATCGCGTTCATTAGTTCGCTACATCAACGTCTGGAATCGTAAATCTTCGAATTCATTAAAAATTCACGTATTTTATCTAAATATATATTGTTGGGTTTCTTCTCATTGGTAAACAGATCAAGCGAGTTGCAAGTGTTAGCATAAATATATGTATTTAAATTTATTCTTTCAGGTATATTTATCTTTTCTTTTTTCTCATAAATGACTAAAATATTCAATTTTTTTTACATTTATCACCTTCAAGTCCAAGTATACCTGGACGTAACTTTTGTCAAAACAATTCCATTCAAAAATTCCATTCGCGGCCTAATATTTCAGGCATTTCGGGCCGGCCCAATATTTCGGGCTTTTTTGCGGCCCAATATTTCGAGCCGCGAAAAAGGCTGAAATTTTGGGTCAAGCATTTCAGACCCTTTTGCCATGGGTTATTTATCGATACGTCGAGCTTACACTCTCAATTCCTTTTTAACAATTAATACCTAATGTCACATATTTTGTTGCTGTAGTTCTTGAATATCTTAAATTTCTCCTGTTTAGAACGTGACACAAACGAGTGTTCGGCACATCTATCTTAAAATACTCCTTAAAATATTCACGTCACTCTGGTTCATATATTGGACATATCCATAACATGTGTTGCACATTTTGGGATCCCGCAAATGCAAATGCATGGAAACCACCACTTTTTATGAATGGATCTATGGCAAGAGGACGCCATGTGTGGCGAGCGTCATGATATAGGCCAAGGCGAAGTCGTTGTCCAAGTAAGGGCACAAGTCTGCACCTGTGACCACCGCCGCCTCCGTCGACGCCGCTAGCGCTTCAGCGTCTGCAGATCCTCCGTTTCACACACAAGGAGCGAGGCCAAGCGCGCAAATCAAGCACACAGCGTTGTGACACGCGTTTCATTTAGTTACGGACTGCTCAGGGTTGTAATATCACTCTATATATTTAAGAATTACATTCCGCATTGATTAATATGTCTGTTTATATTATTTCATTTAGGTAAGGAGTTCCTCAAGGTTTATAAATACGCTCGATGATTGAGAAAATCATTATTACTCACCGCTACTACTNTTAATATGTCTGTTTATATTATTTCATTTAGGTAAGGAGTTCCTCAAGGTTTATAAATACGCTCGATGATTGAGAAAATCATTATTACACACCGCTACTACTANCTCGATGATTGAGAAAATCATTATTACTCACCGCTACTACTAATTGGGATTAATGAATCCAGAAAGATGAAAGAAAGGGGTTAAAATAATGTGAAAACTTTAACTCAAGTAAAAAATAAGGCTGGGAATCAAATGACTTTTTTTTCATTGCGGGGGCATTAAACACTCCACCACCCGTCCGGCACTCACATCTGTACATTTCCACCCAGGAAGTCCAGAGCAATATACAGTTACGAATGGCGAACGGGTAGGATGTTGGTTAACACCCCCGCGATGAGAGGAGGAATCCTGGGTTCGATTCCCGGATCGTCTTTTTGACTTAGCCGAAATGTATAACATTGTTTTAACTCCTTTCCATTTAGGGCATTATCAGACATTGCAGAGAATTCAATATCAGAGTATGAATATGTGTGGAGTGAAAAGTGAAAATGTGCTGGTGAAAGATAACCAAATAAAAAAAAATCACACTGAAAATTATCATAAACATTTTCGACATCTGTGAGACCTACCTACCAACATGAGTCAATGTGTTTCGACACGATTTGTAAATCTGTAAATTGAAACCGTCAGTACATTTTTCAAAAGTATATTATTTTATTAAGAACATTTATTGTTCAGAATCAAAAAGTGTCTTATGTGATAATAGGACAAATCCCCAGTTTAAAGGTTTTGAATTGAAATTCCACACTTGATGTGAAATGTCCAATGGTGCAAAAGGTTCTTCCTTCATTATCATTTTCATCAATCATCGTCATGCTGAATTAGATTGTCGATATAATGAGACTAGCACCATTCAGTGATTATTTCATTTTACATCATAGTATCCACTGATCTATCTTCACCATCCTCCCTAAGAACAACGATATAGAATTAAAAGACGTTTATTTTGAAAATAAGTGAATCACAAGAATGCGTATTATTTCTTCTCGTACGATAAATATCTCTCCTTCGCAACCCAACATCTCTCCTTCCCAATTCCCTTACCCAAGTCGAACGGTTAGGTGGAAGAGAAGACCTCATGGCCTGAACCTCCTTTTGCCAAAAGGCATTAAATAAATAAATAAAAAATAAATGTTCTGTCAATATAAGACTAATTAATTGAAATTTGAACTGAAATCACCATAGTTTTGGTCAATTTTACTTTTTCTCTTTCTCACAGAACTGAGATAAGTGCATGTCTCAATCCTAGTGTAAAAAGCTAACTGAATAAAAAAAGTCGACATATTTTATTCACAAGTGGAAACTTTAATACCCTACATGGTATTAGAGTCAACGTTGAACCTCACGTCATTAGCTTAAAACCATTTTATGGCGTGTTCTTCAGACAAGTGTGTTATCGAGAATATACAATAATCTATTATTAAGCAGAAAAAATAGCATCCAAAACAGGAGAGACCAATTTTCAAATAGAGATCGGAAATCGTATTCAAAATAGTTCACTTTTTTTTCAAATTCTATCAGAGCGCGCAGTATCTCGAGCAAGGTACTCCAGTGCCTGTCAAATGACTGCTACGTGTTTATGAGTTCACACGTTCATGAGCCAGGCAGAAACTTAATTGGATCATAAATCCACATGAGCAACTCTGCAAAGGAGAGCAACCAATTAGCAGAACGGTTGAGTGAAAAATGGAAGAACATTTGAGTAGCTTTCCGTGTAAGGTGAAAGAAACGACATATGTAATATACATGCAGTTTTTTTTATTAGTTCACAACGGCTCTGCATGGTGAAGCGCTAAAACAAATAAGTCATACGAAATGATGTGATTGTTTATTCAAGTTATAAACGAGACAGTAGAAAAAGCGTAAGAGGAAAAGCTAAATGATTTTACAATGCTTTACATGCATCTCTAATATACGTTATAGTTTCTTTTGTGTCTGTATAACATCTAATTTGGTTAAAATTGAGATCTTCACGTTTATCATATCAGAATGGAAAGATAATGTCGCATTTTGTGTGTTTGTGTACGTATTTCTTGTTTCGGCCAACTGACGAGTGCTAGTAAGGTCCAATTATACGTGAGTTTACTCAATAGATACACTGTGAAACATTTTGAGGGGAACAGCGTCTTGCTGGAATCTAGATTGCCGTATCCGAGTAATACAACTACGGTTGTAGGCCGCAGATGATAAATTTTTCAACTATCACAGGTATATAAATTGAGACATAGAAGTGAAAAGCTACAATTTTTTCTGACCCCGCCGGGTATCAAACCCGGGATATCTCCTTGGCAAGCGAGCGCGCTAGTCTTGCATATTTATAATAGTTTGAAATAAAATGCGTGTCACCGCTTTGTCTTTGACTAAAATATCTTCACAATTACAGTTATTCCAAATATTGTTTGTTCATACAATTTTCAACACAGCAGTAAAAACTGAAAATATTTTAAATTTCACGCACGACGACAATGAATACTCAGCTAGTGTGGTATATTATACATCCTGTAGTCTGTCTAACTTTAGAACTTTTTTCACTCCAGTTCAAAGAAAAAAGAAGTTTTAAGCAAATAACAATAATAAACTAGTAGTTGTGAAATTTGTCCGTTCCATTCCAGGATACCGAAATGGAGAATACATACCAGCTTTTCCAATTTCAATCATATTGCCCCACATCAATATTGGAAGAATATTGTATTCGCATTTTTTCTTCATGATTGAATATAATCCTACCCGAGACGAGAACACAGCGGAAAAGCTCCCACAGTGCAAGGCTGTTCTATTACAAAAGTTTGATGAAAGAACAAACAAAGCAAGCTTTCATCAGATGCTGGGTTCCCCCTCCACAAAGGACTGTCTTACATTCCAGACAAGGAACTCTGAAATGAAGAATCCGTGGAATATAACCAAAACATAATTCATAATCATTTCACTACTCTTTTCTTCGCAGTTTCTTATTTGTAAAAGATAACTCTTTTGTCATTATTATATTTTCATCCGTCATACTTAACCAATTGCCCGAAAATAAGATGTCATTACATAGATAAATTTCTGTAATTTAAAATAATCGTAATGTTACACTATAACTCTTTAAAAATTTTCGTCAAATTATAAAATTGAATTAGAATTTAACTTTATAAGAGGTTTTCCAGCAGCTATCGCTAGATGCCGTGTGAGAGTATTGAAGGAGATAAGCCAAAACGTGCTACTAAAGTAAAGGTAACTGATCAAAAACACTTTTTAAACTTTATCTAAAAATACTTTTTAGTTCCAAAGGTATATGGATGTGTCATGTCAAGTGCATTGTAATTTTTTATCTCCAATGACGTATTTCCTAAAGTCGTCATGTAACATAATCTATGACGAGTATCAAACGGAAATTGTGATTATTCATTATTTTTCGTTGTGGCGAGATTTGAACCAATAGACTTTTGCTCTTCTAACTTATCAAAGTTCTGAGGGAAGGTAGTTTTGTGAAATTTTCAGGAAAAATCCGGAGAGACATTTTTCTGGAAAAGGAAAGTATTGTTTGAAAACTTCATTTACTTCGATCGAATGGGACATGAAAACCTGGTCACCCTAGAAATGGAGCTCATGCATAACCATTGCGATATCATACAACTCCACAGAATTTCTGCGAAATCAAGTAATTTTTGCATTATTATTTTTGGAGTTGTTACGGAGCTTCAGGTCTGAAAACAAATTTAATTATCTTCAACTAATCAATACCATCCATTATGCTAATTAACTTGTTGTTTTTTTGCATTTTTTCACCCGTATATACATCATTCTGTTAATCACAAATATTCCGTTGCCTCGTCATTTTATCCCTCTTTCCCTACGCTACTCTTCGATATATTGAAAAACACGACCAATATTTATAGATTATTGTTATATTGTTCTTTAACAACTTTCGTTTACAATTTAAAACAGTGGGCCGTGAACAATAATACAGTAAATTTAAGACAACGAATAATTTTAATACATAACAATTACAGTAACAAACGTGTAATGCAATAATTTTTGACACAGTCAAGTTATGCGAATTCTAAAGTATATTTTTCTGAGTATTGTGTTTTAACTACTTGTTTGTTCATTTTGTTGTAATTATACAATTGTTAAAAACATTGGCATGTAGTATTATGTTTGTGATAATGTTGATTTTGACAGACTTACAAACTGTGTGCCATATATGTATCATAACGTATTTATATCATTAATAACACTTGATGTCTCAAGTTGTGAAATGAAAAAAAAAAATTATTGGTGCAAAACCATTGCACATACTTTCCCATATACGTTTCTCCGTCTGCAGCATATAGTGAGAAAAAATTATATAGTGAAAGGGTCATTTCTGGCGTGGTGCTCTATATTGGTCGTCTTCCAGTACCCTATTCATGCTCAAAGTCGCTAGATGAACTAATTACTGTTATTTAAAATTTGAAAGTAAAATAATTTTCAGAATATTATTTCAAAACATATAGCGACATATCAGTTTTATAAATATCGTAAAAGTGTTATGTAAATGCAATTTCGTTGTAGATAGAAATTGATTATCTTCGTATCTACAGTGCGTTTGCTGTCCTCCTATGTATTTTATCATTATCATATCTTTCGTTTCAGTTTACGAAAAGTGTATTCTATGTCTGCTTGGTCCATTCCCACTGCTAAATATTATTCCAGCTTCTTGAAACAGTAAACTAATGTGTAAGTGTAGCAGACATAAATTATTTTATTGCGTTTATACGAAACTTTCAAGCGATGTACCACTAATGCGGATGAATGTATACTAATTGTACTTTACATACAAAAAATTTAAGCAAAATCGTTGAAGCCCTTTTTGAGAGACATTCAAAAGAGTACTTTGACCTTCATGTGAAATATCCTTTGTTTTAATTTTTTTTAAATTAGAGCACGTGCATCTACAACAAGTAAATGCTACCGTAAATACGAAATGCGAATTAAATTGATTCGTCTATTTACTCAGAATCGCTGCGCACAGACGGACAGACGGATGAACTTTATGCCAAAAACAACTTTTTCAGAATCAGGGATCGCCAAAACTGATATTTCCGTCGAAATCTCGCTTTCCAATTTTTTCACAATTATAAAACTTTCTGCAACTACGGATATAAGAAAGTAACAATAATCTACCAAATTAGGTCGTATCATTAAATATACTGAACATAATACTGGAAGAAGAAGTGAATTTAATTGCTTCTCTTTGAACTCAGAATTAATTAATTTCATCGAATAGAATCCAGCGAATCGTTATGAAGTTGGCGTGAAATAAAATTCATATCACGAGCGGACGTAAGCCATCACCAACATGTTTCTGTAAATATTTAGCATGATTTTGTTTCCTAATTGAGAAAAGGAAGTTTATGTACAGGTTAATTTCCTCAGTATATTCACTTTCCACGAGCTTCTCTTCATTCATCGGAAGCGAAACGTTTGTTTGAAACTTCTCCACTCTCGTTGCCTCGCTACTGCCTCGAGTTCAAAGAACGAGTTGACAAGGGTGTTGTGACAGTAATAATCCTTCCAAACATACAATCCTGCCTTTCGTGGTGAATCCTTCTCGTCCCATAGGAAACTCTGTTCCATGTTTTGTTTCCCCACTACTGAGACCTTTTATATCCATTCAGACCCCATCTAAGCAACTTGAATCACTTTTTACTCATACCACCGACAATGATACTCCTTCTGTGCAATATATAAAAAAACCTTAAGTGGAATTATCTTCAAAAAATTCCATGGATTGCAAAGCAAATACCACAGATATTAATTTTCTCCTTTTATCAATCTTTTGAACTTACTTTTACGTTTTCAATTCTTTTAAATGTCCCAAAGAAAACTTACTGAATTATCCTTAATATAAAACAAGTTTCAAGATGATATAATAATCGTATTCAAAGTATGGAATGCATGAGATTGGCAGTGTTACCTAGAATCCTACTCCAGTTGAGTTCGGACTACAGTAATTCACAGGAATTACTGTTATCAGAAACACCGCAGTAGATCCTCAGGCAGTTCCGGACCAAGAAAAGAAATGGGAATTACGATGAGAAAAATTCCTTCCAGTGTGAGGTAACATAAGATATTACAGTGAAACCAACAAAAGCTGAGGTGATCATCCATATAATTCAATGTAAATCCAATATGGGTTCTAGAAATTCCAAAATACGCTCCAAAAATACATTTTATAGAGAAGAAGTATAGCTTTCAATGCTGGAAATGCTAAGAAATTAATATGAAATGAATATAAAATATTAAAGGAAACAAAAAAACAGGTTCCTTTGGTGTCGCTTCCCTTCTTGGTATTTTGGCTCTTCAGAGTCAGAGGACCAATTTCTCAAAGAAAAATCTGTCCAAAGGGATTTTCTGCCATCTCTTTAAGACCTGCATATAATTGGGCAAGACATTATAATTAAAAAAGTTTTAAATTACTGCTCACAAAATTACTTGCGAGATTACATGGATCTCTCGACGAAATCCAAGGCAGTTAACATAATATGAGGCAAAATCTTCGCTAGAAAACGACGGGAACCGAAACGATCGATAACCAAATTCAAGGAGAACCAAGGTAATACTATCTACATACAAGTGTTTATCGATGCGAGCGGAACGTCCTACGCTACTCCGAGGAAGATGACTTTAGTCAAAGGTGAAATCGATTATTTTCCATGGATACAACGCATAATGAATATGTTCGCAGCTCACCTGGATTAAGAACCAACATATTTAATATTTGGAATTTTCCTTGTTTGATCCAACACTAACATACGTTGAGTTACAATTTTATAACTTCAAAATGAAATTTAAAATTTTATCCGTTGACGAGAAGCGCGGTCATGTCTCCGTGTGTAGTGAAGTTTTCACGTTTGTCCAAAGCTAGCTTGTTTTGATTTTTATTATAGATTGTAGAATCTGCTTTTAGGTTAAATTTAGACGGGTAGCAATGGCATGCGTGTGAATATTTAATCGTGTTTTTTATATAATTGAGTGTATGTATCTGTTCTTAAGTGAAAATGCGTTCGTGTTTATATTCGAGCATACACAGGGTTATACGTAATAAATGATTTCTTTAAATGTAATTTATTTTTCGTTTTCTGCTGCCTTAATTTTCTAATCAGTTTTATACCATGTGTGAGTGTGTGTGTGTGTGAGTGGGTGTCAGATTTGTGATTTGTTTCTTCTTTGTTCATCTACCACCGAGCATTGCTCACTTGAAGATAAATAAATATTCTTATTGTTATATTATCACTCGAAAATTATCGTTTTTACAACCTTTGATTTCTTCGTGTATATTTAACGATTTTTTTAAAAATCATTAACTACCTATTTGAGAACAAATTATCCTTTTTAATCATTTTCACGGAAAGTATACTTTTGAAGGAGATGCCAAATTTATGAAAGCGTTTGTTTTCGAGTGGAATTTAATTATGACTCAGAAATAAAACGTTCTCAACTCATAAAATCCACTCTAATTAAAGATTTCCGTGGGAGGTTACTTTCTAGACGATGCACACGCCGACAGGCATACTGAATTCATTCAACCCACATTTATGTACCTGCCCTGGCCGTAATTGCAATTTTCACGAAAAAAATATATTAAAAGTTTCATCAAGCTGTACAATAAACAGAAATGCCTTTCGCTTCGTAATTTCATATTGAATAATACAGCAATGGCGTATACATAAAGTGTGACTAGACAGAAATTAATATACCTTCTGAAATCACGTTTATTTATTTCAGACACGGGTATATTATATTTTATCGTTAACATGTTTCCTGATTAAACATTTTTTCCCATATCTAATGAAGTAAAAATACGTTTAGAATTGAGATGAATTAACGTTTGATACTTTTTCGTGTATTGTCTGACAAGGGATTTTGTGAATTCTACTCTCTTTTCAAAAATGACGAATAGAATATTGTTTCATACCATAGGGTCTCTTTTTTATTAATTAACCCAGTCTTTTACCACGTCATTTGAATATTTCGCAAATCTGAAACATTGTGCAAATTCATTAACTTTGACACAAGTGCAAATTCATTAACTGTCCAGCATTAAACGTTCATGTTACTGATGCATTTCAATTCATTATTGTTGCTGTTACAGTGATAAATGTAATACTTATTTGACACATATGTCTATGTAGGTCCTCATACTAACAACGTAAGAAACGTAGCTCTTTTTCATGAGTGGCAATGATAGAAATAAATAGCCGAAGTCAAACGCAAAAGGGAAAAGATTTTGTCTCCCCTGGTAGGGTTGTGATTTAGATATATTGTGGTATTAATAAATCATTTGTCAAAAATATTGCACTAACGCCATTGTCTCTGCAAAGCAGCGATATTTTTTTTAATAAGAAGACGCTGTTATTTTTTTACGAAATTTGTTTCCCTTAATTTTGAGAGCCGACTATTCTTAATGACTTACAAAAATGTGTTTGATTAGCATATAAATATCGTTCTAATATAGATTATTAACATAAGCATTAATATATACATTTGAGATGTCAAAAATAAAACTGATTACAAACTGAGGGAGGAGAATCCACTTCGGAAGACCTTCGTTCGACTCCAGGGAAGGTAAATATTACTCATTGGAATTCAGTCAATTCAATTCCTTTCATTACCATACATCATTACAATATAGACAACTATTTGGCAAGGATAAGAGCTCGTGAAATTGAGAAAGAAGAACACATGAAAGTATTAATTATTACAAAGCAATTGACTCTGAAGAAAATGTTAGTATGTATTATTTAAAAAGTTAAAGATGTTTTCACCAACCTCTTCCAGCACTAATAACTCCGATTTCGTTGGATCATGGCAGAAAAGGGACTTCATTTCTTCATTTCCGTCATCTCAAAATTGTTAGTAAATCCTGTGATAGCTATCATTACTATTTTCAGATAACGAACGAAATCGGAAAAAATGTTTTTGGGCTATTATTATTTATTACTGTAGCATGATGCATTACTTCTATGAATATAAAGATGAAATGTATTCTATCTAGAAATAAAATCTTTAAAAATTCTATGAATAAAAAATACTTCTATGAATATAAAATGAATATAATATCGACGAACGATTGCTGCGAAAAATGTTAATAGTGTAAACCCCGGTACTTGTTTAAATTGAAAACTACTCAAATTTTGAAACAAGTTAAGAGAGGTAGAGAAAGATTAGCATCAAATTTGGTATTTTACAAAATGGTTGAACATTATAATATTAATTTTGTGTTTGAGTAAACAAATTCCTTGCAACAACGCCAAGGAAGTTTTCTTGAGAAAAAAGGCGGACAAATTAAACGGTTGAAGTAATAAGTAAGTTACTGACCATAGTGAGCAAGAAAAGAAGGAAATGTACTTTAGAATTAGAAATGTTCCGAGAATGAAACTCTATGGTTAATAATTAGAAACATTACGTGGGAGTTGGACAAAGGAAGAGCAAAAAATCTTTTATAATAATTAATTCTCTTTCTCTCAGTCTTTCCGTTGTTTCCGACAAATCTGGACGAACATTAAACTAAATTCACAGGGCACATATTACACGAGGGAGATTGGACTGTCACTCCCACAGACGCTTATCAATAATTTAAACAAGTGTTTTTGGTTTTTGGTTTTGGGAGTCTAAACTTGTCCTCCATTCAGTGACCTACAATTCGAAGAAATATTTCGAAAGTCCCCAAAAAATGTTACAAGGAAACGGTTTTACGCTACACTAATATTTACAGTTATTTTATTTTTTGTTGTTGTTGTTGTTGTTTTGTATTTTATGGGACCCTATAAGATCAGTTATTTTTTCGGAAAACGTAAAGAAACCCGCCACACGTCTTAAGAAGATAAATAAATTCAACATAAATATTTCCTTACATTTTCCATGGGAAAGTAAAATGGTTGTTACGTGATATCTGCGGACATGACATTAAATAAGTCAAACATAAAATATTCGTCAGAAACCTCTCTGCATTTGGTCCTGACGCTTTGATCTTTGAGCGAGGTGATTCCTGCATCGTGGGGTTTCGTCTGATCAACGTCACAGAACAAGCAATTTCCGTCCCCACCTCTGCACGTTTCCCTCGCACTGAGCGACTTCAATCAATTCCCCCCACCCCACCCCTCAGCCCTAGAAGAATCGAAGTCCACGACTCATTCCAAGGCTCACGGTTACGCAAGACTCGTCTGACGCGTTCATTTGGGTTCATCGGGAGAAATGGAGAGGAAAGGTGGAAGAGGGAGAACAGCGATATCTGATGAGAATATCACAAAATGAAGCTGCACAAATAATATCGGTAAAGAAATTAACGATGACGTGGAGTCATCAAATCTCAACTAAAGAACCCACTACGTAACTTTTTCAAAGGCGAAGTTGTGAGAACGATAAATAACTGTGGAAAGAATTTCATCTGATAAAAATAATACGCATACACAAAAATTAATTTGGACAATATGTATCATATCTACACAAAAAATTCATTTGGACAATATGTATCATATCTACACGAGTCCTCCCCCAGGGGATTTACATAAACTATATCATAATTGATATTTATTCTTAAAATAATAATTATAGGAATTTATATAAGATTATGTAAATATTCCAAAGGAGGTAAAACAACGTTTTTTTCTTTAAAAATTCAGAAGATTTTTAGTTTGTACAAATGAACGTGTTGATAGTGTACTTATAAATAAATAAATGATTTATATATTGCTGTATAAGAATAAAAAGGGGTATTGTTTTAGAGTGCATTTTAAATATTTTTCTGTGCAAAAGTGTTTCTTCGTGGGTCTGTTCCTTATGGTGAAAGAGGCGCGATCTATTACCTTTCTCGAGAGGTATTGAGGTATTTCCTTCCGTTGACCAAGGAAATCAAGTTATTCGCTATAACAGTAGCGGGCTACCATACCAAATCATACACAGTGATCAAGATTTCATACTTTCGGGAAACCAAATCATTGAATTTGCATTGAAGTATAAACCCTGGATACATAATATCCAGAAAATGGACCATTCGAATGCGTGATGAAATGAGTAAATTTTTCTTCAGTCAGAATACAGTTATTACTTTCTACGGGAGCGTTCATAAATTACGTCACGGTCTTGGGGGGATGGGGATCGGTGAGACGTGACGATTCATGATGAGGGGAGCAGGGTATTTTAGAAAGTGTGAAGTTACATTTGGTATATCGTTAATGTTTAAAATCGTCTCAAATGAGGCAAATTTGCCAACAATGAAAACGAAAGTCTTATAAACCCTTATGTACCATTTCCTCCGACATCTTATTCCTCTTAAGTGTACAGAGAATTGATTATATTTTCTTCCTTAATTATTGTTGTCCATTCTTTATATTGCAAGGGGGAACGTCATTTTGTGACGTCTCGTTATGAAGAGGTTTTGTATACCGCGACAAAGCAGGACACGGTGCGGAGGGGTGGGGCGGGGCGGGGGCAAGGATGAAAATTCTCAAAGATCCCTATGGATCTTTTTACAATGATTTGTGGGACGTTACTGAGCTTTTCAATCAGAGACCCACGTATACGACCCCCGACACGCCGGTCGCCGGTGTATATTGTGATATTATTGAACATTTTAGAATCGGAAGAAAAAGATGTTGTTTTTTTTGGTATGATATTTTTTAGGGAATTGAGTTAACATAAAAATACTTTCGACGTTCCACATAGATGATTAGTTAAACAGTCGAAGGATCTGATTGCGTGTGTTTCTTGAGTTGCTCAAACATTCATAAAACTTTCGAAATCGGATTCGTAAGCAATAATTTAGGATCAAAATCATATGATATGACTGGGCAACCAACAACTATCTCACGTAGAGGTGACGTATCAAATAAATGATCACCCGACTGTCGAAAGCCTGCGGATAAACAAAACGGAATGAGGACAAATAAAGTTCTTTCATTGGAGAGATCGAAATGTATTCATTCACATTTATCACAAAACGTGAATATTATACAGAAAATAAAATGATAAAAACAAAATGGAAATTTCAGGATCCGATCAGGTATTTTCAATAACTATTCGGAAGAAATAATTAATACAGTTATGCTTCAGTGCACGCAGTGTAGCATTTTTTCTTTGTAATTGTTCTTAGTTCTCCAATTATGAAAAGATTGATGCGCATTTAAAGCAATTTACAATTCTGTAAGAGTATTATTTTATTACGCAATGCAAATAGATACCTAGGCACCAATGAAAATGATTTATTTGAACAAGATCGGTGTGATAATGATGGGAAGAAAACTTCATGGATGTAGCGAATAACGTAAGAGAATCCTTTCACCCCCCAGGGGACGNAACATCTAGTAAGTACGTGTTTGGCGAACACGGGGCCCCGAGCTGAGTCTGGCATTACTTCCACTTGCTTGTGCCATGCTCCTTCCTTTCTCTTTTCTGACCTTCCTTGGTCACCTCTTGTTCTTTTCGATCCCGACGCTACTAGGTTGCGAGGGTATCGTTCATTTTCCNTGAGAAATAACTTGGAAAGTCGAAAATATGAAAAACAGAAAGATAGGACGAGTAAAAATACAGACAAAAGTCGTAACATTATTGTTTCTTATTTAGCGTTAATTTTTGTCATAAGTGAGGACGTAAGCTAGAAAAACTGTGTATCAGTATTTGAAGAAATATATTTTTCTAGGTAGGAAGTTGTCAAGGAGTATAAAATATTTTCTTCAGAAAATATGCTATAAAAAGAATATAGTAGCGAAACACCGGCGGGTATGATAATAACTATGTTGAATTGTAATAGCTTCATAGAATTACGAGAGAAAACAATACCTACAAACTACACTTGTAGAATATGAAACAACATAGAGTTTATAGCTAGTTCAATTATCTTTGTCTGCTCGGTGCCATAATTTGCTGCGCGTATCGATAAGTCTTGAGTAAAGCTGTTTTGAAACAACTCAGTCGGGCGAGTTCTTTATTTAATATAACAAGCTGCTTGCACAGTAACACGCCTTACACGATCGTAAAGCAGCACGCTCAGCAGGTGGGCATCTACAGCGCTCGAAGAGCAAGCAAATGACACCGCCAGATCGTATTTCCTTTCGCCGTCTACTTCGTAGCCACTCGGCAACATTCGGGGTGTGTCAAGTCACATCGGGTCGCAACACAATGTGCCCTCTTTTCGTAGAGGCATTTCTTTTATTGTAGTATTTGCAAATGGGAAATGTAGCGTGCTATTGAAGCTTATCTACATGGAGCGACAGGAGGTAGAAGTTGGGTGGTAGGCTATTCTTAGAAGGTGGGCCGCTTAGCAGGGTTTACCAACTTGGCCCACTTGGAGAGGTTAGTAGGAGATGTTAGTAATAGAAAGAGTTATTGATTGTGACACCAAGTGTTGCTACTTGACTGAGACATCCACCGTTGTCACTTCTCGCTGCCACCAATCTAGTTTCCCGGATAAAATAAACAAAGAGCGAATAATTCAACTCATTTAGTAAAATTAATTCACCTCTGCATCGAAAATTTTTACACTGACAATTTACACAAATCGTAAATTACATTCACTCGCAACTCCCTGCGAGGCACAGCTCTCCAGACCACATCTCAGCGATCTCTGTGCTCAACTCAACCTCTCAGACGTCTCTGACACCGTCTCTTTCAACACCTCTCTTATTGTCTTCAATTCTGAGAACACTGAACATTAATATTTCTGAGAACATTGATAATTCTGAGAACACTGAACATTAATATTTCTGAGAACACTGATAATTCTGATAACACTGAACATTAATATTTCTGAGAACACTGAACATTAATATTTCTGAGAACACTGATAATTCTGAGAACACTGAACATTAATATTTCTGACAAGAAGGGTTAATTTTCCAGGAAGTAAATGCGTGTTTCGCCGACGTCACATTGATGAAAGGAAGAAGTGGATAGAGGAAGGAGGGTTCGCTTTTCAGTACTAACAGTTAATTGAACATATTCATGGAACATTCATGTGAAAAGCTGCAAATTTTTCTGGCCACACCAGCCACAAATTTCTTCTGGCATTGCAAAAAGTGTGAAGAGTAAGTCCCAATAGTGTGCAATCTTATAGTAGGTAACAATGATTGTTAATTTATATTTATACAGCCGATAAGGTTTTCCGTGTACTGAGTGTCTTAAGCACACTCAGTTTTCTTATTATAGTTAAAACTCATTTAAACAAGTAAACGAGAATATAGATCATTGCGGTACTCGCTTTTAAACTATAATTACACCTTAAATTCATTTAATAACTTAAATGAATTTCTTACAATTGGTACTTTATAACAGAAAGACATAAATTTATCATTCACAGTAAGAGAATCAAGTATATTCAGAAAGTTAATTAGAAAAATACGGCGCTATAAATTTTTGCTGCCTTTTTCTACATTTTTTCATTTTTTTCTCTACTAGATCTTGAACGTTCGGCGCAATTTAGTCTCATAACACTAAATAATAAGTTATATTAATACTCCAATTCTAACCAGCAATAGTTATTAAATTAATTATGTATGTTGAATGAACATGGAAGACGGGACCGAGATTCGAACTCAGGAGATTCATTTTAACGCGCTGATGTGCTTACCAACTGCGTCACCCCGTTTGCCTCGGGGCATATTCTACCATTGACATTCAACTCAGTCATTGACAACAGTTCGAATCTCGGTCCCGTCTCCCATTTTCATTCAACATAACATAATTAACCTGTTACCTGGCAGTGAGGTTCACCGCAGTTTAAGAGATTTCTGTATGAATAATTATTGAAGTTATAGTTAAAGTTATTTTTTATTGCGCTAAAATATTATTTAGTGTTATTCACTCCAACGAAATTAATGTTACAGAGGTTCTAAATTCCATCACTAATTGATGACAAATGCATGGGATTCGTCCATGTGACGTCAGAACCGTATTTCTGCAAACAGCGCACTTGCGCTCTGGGTTGCGAGGCAAAGTAAACGTATGCTTCGTGGAGCGCAAGCGTGAACGGCCCCGCTGTAGGGCTTGAGGCTATTATTCGTCGGCTCGTAGCGGGCGGGGACGCTGCTGACAACAAACTCGCAAAAATTTGCTCCAACTTTGATTTTCACCATATTCCTATCGAACAACACAGCTTTGTTACATCCCGTCAATAACACTCACAGTACTTTTGTCGTGATGAGAAGTCAGGAGTCAATACCATGCTGTGTTGAACATCAAAACAAAGGAATTTAATATTGCCACTTAAACGGAATTTTCATTNATATATATATATATATATATATATATATATATATATATATATATATATATATATATATATATATATATATATATATATATATATATATACACACAAATAGATAATACCTTAAACACCGCGAGTTTTTGTTTCTTAAAGTAACATAGCGTACGTATACAGATTCTATACACTACTATAAAGTGAAAATACTAAAATTGACTCTGAACATAATTCGGTAAGAACAAATACATCAAGGATGTAAGTACATGCTATAAAATCACGACTCATACGAACAACGTCAAGTTTATACAAACGTCATGAAATGAGCAAACGATAGTAGTAATTGTAATGAAATTACTCTTTTAACAGTGTCATATGAAAACAAGCTCATTTCCTAATTGTTGGAATGTTTAAAATTAAAGTAATTTCAAGTGTTTTATCAAACAAAATACTAATATTATAATTAAATTTCTCCCTTACAAGAAAATAACATTGCAAATCTGCTCGGCTTCACTCAAATTTTCGTAATGTAAACATCAAATACATATCATTATATTTCATGTGAAGTAGAACTTCAACAAAAGTTGTATCGATTGTTCCCAACTCGGACATGAATAAACGACAATACAAAATATTTACAATCTCCTACAAAAGATGTAAACAGGACGGTTTCAGAACAAACAATTCTTGCCCACATAGAGTAAATATATAACGTTTTCATCAGTTTGTAGTAATATTTTTCAATTAATCTTTTAAACGGACACAGTGTTTATCTGCAAATAAATGAAAAACATTGAAAAGAAAATTCAACATTTTAAGAAGAAATGCCTTGTTCTAATATTCCCTAAGTGATTTATTAGAGAGCAATCTTTTGCACATCGTAACATATCGTACATCTGCATACTGTACTCTCTTGGAAAATATAGAAAATTTGAACTACAGTTTCATGCCAAGAACACGATGTTAATGTAAGAGGGGTTTAAAAAAATTTATTATGGACATTTTTGTAGTGAGTTTGGAGATCTATAACTTCCCTACAGTGTTAATGAATCTGCAACAGGTCAGTCAGCATTTCTCCAAGTCGGGTAAAGAGATTTCTCCGTAATAAAGTGGTACACAATTTGTTTTCTTCTAATTTTCCGCCATTACATAACGAGTGACAATCTAAAAACGGGAAGCAAACTGAAGAGCAATTCTACGCCAATTAAATTGGGAGTTCGGCGTAATTTTTCCAACCAGAAGAAGACTAATGTGACAAAATGATTTCGCCTACAATCATCATTATAAAACAAATGGTACTCATTTTGTGGTGCACTTTAAGTGTGTTTGAAACACTCAAATAGTTATTACAAATTTTTCACCGAGTTACTTCACTCAATATCAAAATCACAATATTATTTATACACTGAACCACGTAAAAAATAGAAAATCACCCTGAGATTTCCTCATAAGATTGACATTTGGATTGTGAATAACGAGGATATATTGTTGTCCATGTTACGATTTATAAGCAATATTTTGCGAATAATAGTTTGATGATCTTACATACTTCTGAAATAACTTTTTTTGTGTTTTATTAAATACAAATTTGCCGGAATTATGTTAATATTATAACACGTACCGAACTACCAGTATTTTATTCTTATCTTAGGCGAGTGTTGTAATGTTAAATCCGCCTTTGCCTTAGGGTTCTTGATCGGAATTCATGGGATGGTCCCTTGCTTGCTTCTGGAGAGTAAATTAGTTTATTGTACTCCATGTGGTCATACGCAATTTGAAACTTCTTTTTTTTTTACAAAAAAAATATTTATTATTATGATTACGATGTGTAGGATATAACGTTTGGAGCACGCCTCGTAGTCAGAACGGAAATTCCAGAGGGGCGGCTCCATATCAAAACATAAGATACGATTTATGCAAAATATATTTATTATCGTATTCATACATAACATAAATATGTTTTTAACCCTAATTGTAAAAATAAAAAAAATAGCTGAAAACTACGATTTTTTATTTCATTGAACATTTAATGTAAATCAACATTATTTGCACATTCTCCCTCACCCTAAATGCAACGAATAGTACATTAGCTATTGAGCCTTCAAAGAGAAATGTTTTGTGAGGTATATGATTTTGAAAATAAACTTTCCAGCAGTCAGTTTTCTGACTAAAACAGTGTCCTATTTTTAAAATCAGTGTAATTTTTGTAAGGAAGACAACGAAATGAAACAGGGGGGCTGAGCCCCCTCCCCATTGGCTACGGGTCCGATTTAGAGCCTGGATGGAGTGAAGACCGTAGGAGCGTCAAAGAAGAAACCCATGAGCGAGCTTATTGTGACGAAGCAACTCTATTAAATAAAATTAAAAAGTAATGGACAATAAAATGTAATATGAAATATAATTAAGAGCTAATCAAAGTTACTTTCGTGACAAATTATTTGAAAAAGTAAATGTAAAATTGACACGTATCCAAATCATACCTATACTCTATTACCAAATATGAAGTTTTATTTTAATAATGTTTAGGTTATGTAAATTAAAACTTGTTGGCGTGTTTTCAAGGAACTATAATCATACAAGACATCAATGATTTGGATATTACTTACATTAAATTTCGTATCGACGATGATATTATACTTTCGTTAACACCTGGGAATAGTGACGCACACCAAATAAACAAGCAAGCAAAAAATTCGCGAAGCTCAAAATTAGCTTTATGACGTCATTAATGCACTCAAAATGACCGCGTCAAAGAAATTTACGGCAAGACTCGTTAAGCTAATTTCTGGAAAGGTGACTTTTCAAATCAACGCGTAACTTCTTCCCATCGACAAACCACGAATACATATTCCAGTCCAGGCGGTGGAACATGAAAGGAAATGGACTCTCTCGCAGAGCAAGAAGTTGTTTGTCGTCAAACGAGGTACGTACGCGCGTGAAAAACCTATGCTGAGATGAAGACCTAAAAGGGATAAACAGCGAGGTAAAATCTCTCGGAATTAAAAAGATTTTTATATTTTTTCGAAACAAATAGAATATCAATAATTGATTCCTCATATTATTATTGATATTACCTGACACTTAAATTTCTCATAAAATATAAAAAACGAAACAAGATTTCAATAAAACTGAAAATTCATTGCCGAAATTTATTTTCTTTCATTAAATATTTGTTTGAATATCCCAAAAAGACTTGTTTTATTCACCATAATTTTTATGAACTCAGTGAAAGCGTTCATGTAGATATCAGTATCGTTAAAACTCCAACTAGTGGATAATGTGTAATTTTCTTTCGAATGATCGCAGCTCTCGCACCGAGCCTAAACTGAAAATTATGGTCTAGGTTTCCCACATTACCTTTGCAAATATTCAATGGGTTAAATACTTAAGTTTTGAGATACACATCGACCACAATTTTGTGTTAAATAAAAACGTGTTAAACTAGGATTGATGTTTTGTTAAGGTAATATGAATGAAATTCAATTAAATATAAATTAGCATAAAGTGTATAATGCATCAAAGAAAACAAGAAAGGATTTATCCAAAAATTACATCAAGTTAAGTATTCTGTGTGCTTTTAAGAAGTATATTGGCTAGAAAGAATTTTTTTTTAAATATTGGCTAAGGTTATTAGAAGATTCAAAAGTTAAATAATTAAATCAACGTCTACAGCAAACTTAATAGATATCCTATAAACTTAGCATTTCATAAATGTAATGCGAAACTTCTTTACTCAATAGTCACTTTACTAAGGTTGTAATGTCAAAATTAAGAACAATTCTCAATCTGCATTTACAAGGGCAACTGGAACGTAGACTTCGTTTTCTATTTAGAGGTTCTGTTTCTCTGAATAAATGAGGCAGTACAACGTTTTGAAGAAGAACCGTCCTTTCTGTTTCATTCCATTTCTACGTATAATAAATAAATATTTGCATTCGAAAAATAGAAACATACAGATAACATACACTTTCGCATAAAAATCATGTTTCAAGTGCTTCCGGTCCGGAGGACCAAAGAGAAAAAGATTCCAGAAATAAAATTGAACTTATTAGCATATCCATTTATATTCGTGTGTAGTACTATCTTCTGGGTGAGGAGAGAACTGTATAGTTTACCTAGTGGGGGATCTATGGGGAAGGGAGCTAGGGGGGCTATAGTCCTAACCCCCACCCCCCGGTTAGACCTGAGCTCTCAACAGATTAGTTATAATTGTTAATGTTATTTTTATTAATAATACCATATTGATAACATTAATAAATAATTTTTACTGCTATTAATAATACCAGATTGTTAGTTAGTTATTTGATGCATTTGATTTAAAGATAATATTTATAAAATTTGTTTAGTAAAACCACAATTATTAAACCAAAATGCTACTCCTTGATTACGGCCTAGATTCGCCACTGATTCTATATTTCACGCCCAGAATTCCTCTTTATATATTGAATATTCTCTGCGGCTGATATGTCGAGACCTGAGTTTAGTAGATTGAGATCTTCTGTCNTTATATATTGAATATTCTCTGCGGCTGATATGTCGAGACCTGAGTTTAGTAGATTGAGATCTTCTGTGTACTAATGATCTTTGATGTATACTTCGTCATGATTATTAATAAAAATAAGTAAGGATCAAAAGCATATTCTTATTCATTAACAGAACTAATAAGATGGTATGAAAAACAAGTGTTTCTCTCTTATACTCACAATTGTTAATACTTATTTACCCAACACAGTACTCATGGAAGAGCTCAAATCGGTTTCAATTTCCGAAGGTCGCGTCTGATAAAGGAGCTTTCACGTAGATGCGTATCTCCCTGCAGTCACGAGATCGTTATTCTCCAAACGCTGCGGGCGAAATAGACTGGGTCAGTAGGTCTACGTAGACTCGCAAACGATGGTTGCCACGCGGTCCAGTGAGGTGGTCCAATATTTAAATTACATCGTGAACCTTGTCGTCCCATTATTTATTGCATACCGCAAAATAAGGATATAAAGATATAAGTGTTCAAACACTTTAATATAATGGACGGCACGGCGAAGTTAAATCTGCTTCTATAATGTTTTAAACACACTACTTTGTTATTCTTAAATAACATGTGTTCCTTACTCGTTTCCAGAAAGAGCATTTATGATAATATATGAACTCACGAAAGAGAACATACATTTGTTTAAAATCTCGAAAATTTCTTGGAAATAAGATGGAGAACGTTAAACGCAAACTTCTAATATTAAGCATTCAGAAAAATTTATGGTGTCTATTATACGAAAGATATCTAACATTACGGCAAAAATTAAGATCACGATAATCATTATAGGATATATACCTTATTAAACAATATATAGTACTATTTATATTTATTCATTCTACTCGTTTCATACCTTACGTTCAATAAAAAAAGAACAATCCACATCATGTCTACATATTTTCTTCAATAATGTAAATGAATATAATGATATACCGAGGAAAAATCTTGAAGGGCCTTTCTATTGTTCTCAGCAAAGGTCTCCAGAATAGTGCTTAACCTTTTGGGTAAGTCCCGGAATACGCTCGAAAACAATGACATCAAAATACTTTATCTCAGTTTTGAAAAACAAGTTTTTTTAAAAATTATGTTCATGCTAATGCAAAATGTCACATTCTTGTTCATTACATTATTGCTTTGCTTACCTAGCTTTTATGTAAAAGCACAATAATTTCTACAATAATATTAACATCTACTTCATATACATCCAAAACAAATCTGACAGACGAGGGGTAATTACAAATTTGAAGGGGTAGACAGACTTGTATCAACTAGTCAAAGCTAAGCAGTTTCAGTGACTACATTTATGGTTTAGTTATCTAAAATGTATCCAAAATATAAAAGTAGTAAACAAGTTTCTTTGAAAATAGTTCTGATATTCCGCAACTACCCCCAAAACATATTTGCCACAAGATTTAAGAAATAATTAATAACATTCATACTATTTCCAAATTCACTACCCCATTATGCTGAGCAAAAGAAAACTGTTAGTAAAAATCTTATTAGAAACCCTAAATGATAAATTTAAATGATAGTAGAAAAATATTAAATAATTAGTCGAATAATTGTAAGAATTGGCTCAAAATTATATACAAATTTGCCCCAAAATGAGAAATGTTTTATATAAAGATGCCTGAAATAAATGTTTTGCAACAAAACCAACAACAATCAAAAGTTTCCTAAAGTAATTTCCAAAACTTCACTGCCCTTATTTCCCCACTCTTCCATAAGCCCATTATTCTACTTTCTAAACAATGTATTATTATGACATTCGTATATCAAATCCAAATTAGTAAGAATAGTTGTAAAAAATCACAAATTCTCGCGAGAAAAATTATAAGTGCTCAGCTAGTATACTATAATACTCAGTGTAATAAACAATGTGCAAGAAGCTTTCGATCTGATAGAGCACGAAGAAATAGGGTGAGAATAGTAAATCACAGGAGTAATGTGTATTCGCGTGCCAGACGAAAGACTCGAATTATTATTCCCGTCTCAGTCGTTCTCTCAGTGGACAAACAATGTTTCTAGTGTCACCACTGACAATGACAAGTGAGTCTTGGTTGCTTCACATAATTCAACGCAGGAGAACGCTACTTAACTTATAGAGGCGGTGTCTCTTAGACGTAAGAAATTGCAGAGGTTATTTAAGAAAGCACAACGAACACAGGTTAAGAAACTGTATTTAATGGTAAGTATGCGTGACATTTTCGTAAAATAATATTTTACCTCCGGTTCAGGCGAATTGACGATGAATATTTGAATATCTCACATATACACCCATAATGTAAAAACAAACCTGAATATTTTGCCTCGATATATTATCGGATGTTTGTTTCGGTTATCGACTAAAATGATATGGTTAATTAAAAATAATGTGTGTACATGAGAATCGATTGACGGCGAATCGCCAGATGGCCAATAACCGCAAACGTAGATAATCCGGAGCGCACACACTACGTCATATCCCGCCAAAAAATAACAAATACTCTTTTTCAACACAGAATATTTTATAATTAAAGATTCAAATTTTTGGTGGATGCGAAGAAGGCACGACTCTCCGGCTGATAGCGTGACTTAATTATTTTCATAAACAACAAATTATGTTTCACTTACGATATTTAACACGCTATTGTCATGTCTTCATTTGGAATTTAAAACCTAATTATGGAACAGATTAATATTGAGAAAAATAACAATCAATAGTACTGTTGAAATTTTAGTTTGTGTTTCACTATAAAAATTTAGACATTAAATTGAATTTAAAATAAGGTTGTTGCAATGAAATATACTGAAGAATATTTGAAGCGCCTATTAATCTCCTCATATTGAATTTGTAATGAGAGACGTGTTCATCGGATACGTCAAACCTACACGACGAAGCGGCGGTCGGAGCCTGCGCGGAACTTCTCGTCGGCGAAGTGTGAGACGAAGGAAAGAAGTGGAGAGGAGGTGGGGAGAATAAAATGAGAAAAGGTTCAAGAGGTCGACACCATGGTGGTATTGTAACTCTTTGAAAAATTGAAGACAACATTAGGTTCCGTGAAATTACAATAAATTTACAAAATGCAGTTTGTTTGCAATTAGCTTGTAGGAATTTAGATTGTTTGCAATTGAATTGATAGTTGTAATATTGCATAGACATCCACAAGGATCGACGTACTACAACAATACATTTTACGATGATTTAGAAAATATACTGAACCAACTTAAAACTAGGCATCCGTTTGCAGGATTTCAATTCAAGAATCGGAGAAGAAACATCTGTCCCTCAAATAATTGATTATTATGATGATGACATTGATGCAAATGTAAAAGGTAGGCAAAGTAAGGATAAAAAATTTAACACAGATGGAAAGAATCTCTTAAATTTATGCTGTACGCATCGTTTAGAAATTCTTAACGGAAATCATGGGCAATACCTTATGGATAACTTCACATATCTTAGTACAAATGGAAGTAGTGTGATCGATTATGCCTTAGCGTGCGAGAAAATATTGCACTGACTAGACGATTTATGGGTTGAAAGTAAGGTAGAATCACATCATATGCCAATATGCATTAGATTAAAATCAAATATCCAGAAAAAATATATCCGAATTATATCACACATAGAAAACCTATGAGTTACAAATGGACGGAAAGAAAATTTTTTTTTGCAGAAGCTTCGAAGGTTCCTACTCAGTTATTCGCTCACTTAGCCATAGGAAATTATAATGCAGCAGCTGAAGTACTACAGAAAGCTCTTTATAAAGCAGGTAAAAATATGAAACTATTGGAAACAGGAGGGACTAGACAGAGGGAGAAAGGTTGGTACAACACTAATTGCGAGAAAGCTAAAACTGAAGCTGAAAACGCACTAAAATTCTTTGTTTGGCATTTATTCGTTTTTTTTTTAATGAAAGTCCTTTGTCGGCAAAAGCAGTTCATCGAGAACAGGCGTCGCCAAGGTGAGTACATCATACGTAGTATGGAACATTCCAAGTTATGGAACTATGTGATATTGTAATGCCGGGAAGAGACTAATGGAAACCATCAAGCGACGTTAGGAGAATTCATCTAGCATACCATAAATACATTTGAGTTTTTACGGTCCCATGTGTAAAACGTATTTTTACACATATTTCATCTATATAAATAAAAAGTAAATGCTGTTCGTTGTTTAGCGCGTCACTTGAGAACGGTTGAAACGATTTGGCTAATTTTTGGGCTAATTAGACTATTTTTTTAATAAAAATATTGTAATAGAGTAAGGTTTTTAGGGAAAGAAAAATTGGAAAAGTTATCCGCAAATATGGAAAATTCGGGAAAAACTGAAAGTGCTTTTTTTCTATGGGCTTTTTGTACGTGCACAAGACCATAATTCACAATTCGTTCTTGCGTGAATATGCGTAATTCGTTTTTTGTTTTGTTCGTTATAGTCCTGGAAAAGTTTTCAGGAAATAAAATTCGGGACAATTACAAAGGAAAGTAGGAAAATTCGAACAAACTGCAAAAACCATAATTTCCTATTCCCATACTTCTGAATGTACTTCCCCTTAAATTGAATATACATGGCCAGAATCGTTAATAGATACAATGATCACTAAGAAATACGTTTCTTTCTCATTTTAATTTTGTTTACACATTTAAAAAAGCTTTTTACGAAATCACAAAACGATCAAGAACAAATTTATTGATATTTAGACAGGACAACATCTGTCGTGTCAGCAAGTCATTAATAAAATAAATAAAAAGAATCATATTTTTATCTCCGTATCTTATTTTCTCCCCTTACTATGTTAATAACTAAATTATCAACATTTTAGTTCATAATGTGAAGTCTTGTTCACTATAATTTCAGTTTAAAATATTTCTGTTAAATCGTATCAATGTAATCAGAATTGCAAGTACTAGGGCAAGCCCACAAAGAGCTATAAGCTTTATACGGTTCAAAAACAAAACAAAAACCTAGTGATTTGTCCTAAACACTTTTTTGTAATGTAACTATATTCTAGCAAATGGTAAAAAAACGACAAATTTGGCACGTTGCACCTTAAAAATCGGACGTATTTCTATTGAAACATCATCTTCTAAAATTAAGACTCGGATTTGTTATATCAATGTCAAATCCCCCTTTAATAAGATTAAATTGAATTGAAGATTGATTACGTATTTCGTTTAGTACTTCGGAAATATAGAACCAACACGTGTCTCCCCACTCTTCTCATTTTGTCACGTCTCTAGCGCACCTGGTGGTGTCACGAGCAATTAACAGCAGATTGTGATGAGAGCTGCCAGAGGTTCAGATCTGCATGTCACGAAATAAAGCAGACAAGGGGTCAATCCGTATATCGAGATGCGCATTTGTTATTTCTAATTCACTTTACAAAGCGTCCTTTTTCTTGGGCTTTTTTCTTTTCTTTTCTCATTTTCCAGATTCAGTCCTTTTACACAGAGTATTTACATACAAAATGGTTCATTTCCGAAATCTTTAAAACGTTACAGAAATTATTTGAAACACACTGAAAGAATTTTCAGTTCTACAGGAGATATTCAACGGAAGAAGTNCACGTGGTCATACGCAGTTTGTACTGTTTTTTTGACAATAAATTTTATTTTTATTTATATCTGCACAATCTGAACAAACTGTCACTGACTTCTGGTCTACTATATGGGAGATACCCATGACAAAGATATCACTCTTCTATTCGATGAAAGACAAACAATAGAAACTCTTGAATGTATGCCTCATATATGCTTAAATGCAGAAGATGAACAAGAAGTCATAATAAGAGCTGCTAACTGGAATGCGCCAGACCCTGATCAAATTCAAAATTATTGGTTTAAACAATTCACCTGTTTATCAAAGTCTTGCAGGACAATGTAATAGCATTTTAATGAACCCGGAGAATGCTCCTGTATTTATTACTGAAGGCAAAACATTTATCATACCTAAAGTTGATCAGACCGATGATGTTGCAAATTATCACATGTCTTCCCACAGTGTATAAGTACTTGACGGCTATCATAGGTGACAAGATTTACGCACATCTAGAGAAAAACNACACGATTTGGGCGAAGGAATTGGAAAAAACAGATGTTGGGTTGCCATGGAATCAAAGCTCGTATTCACGCGTGGTTACTCAAGTCTCCGAATCTCAGTCGCAAACGACTGAAACAACCATAACAACCATAGAACATATATAGAGAACAAATCTTTTGTGGTTGGCTGCTATCACTCACAACTGAGACACACAGCGACATGTTTATCTCCGTATGAATACGGCCTAAGGTGCCAAACCGACATTGGTCTCGAGAATTGTTTTTCTTAACTTTTATCTTTAAATACTCTCGCAAACACACTTACGGTCAATCTTTTCATGTGAAATGTATTGTGTCACTTTCTCTTGTTTTTTTGGTTTCAAAGTTTTATTCTTAAGTTTTTGTTCTTATTTAAAGTGTATGATACAACCGAAAACCATAGGAAGTGAGATTTTTTCTTTCCATAAATATCTTTAACTAGATTCCGGAAAGTCATATTCACACATTACAACAATTGTTTTACGAACAAAATTAAGAATAATTGAATGACGTGAGAGCGATCATATGAATATTGTAAATATCTATACTAGCGGTTTAGCTGGATCGGAACGAAATGGAACGCAGTACCGGCAAATGCTAGTCCTAGATATTCTACAATTCAGTAAAAAATTAGCTTCAAATCGAAACAAACCACAAAGACAGTTAACTTTTACTTGTATCAGATGACATCCAGTATTTTTGTTTTCAATTCAATCAGTTGTCTTACCGGTACTTCGAATTCACAAATGAAACTCACTAAGTTACTTGTGATGTGTGGAGTCCACTTCAACAATTCATACAATTTTTATGGAGCTCTCCAGTTTTCATTAATGAAGTTGCTTTCTTCTTTATTTGGAAAGCTAGTTTGCGCATGTTGTATAATTCGTTCAAGTATTTTCCGTTAATTAACTGGTAAAATACCAATAATTTAATGTTTTGCTCTCCCAAATGAATAGAATATTGGAAAATAATCCAGCAGTATTAAAATAATAATTTTAGAAATCATGACAAGTTTTATCATCTGGTTCTAAATATATAGTGTAGTCCTGAATTCTAAATATATAGTTGTGTTCATGACATCCTAACTTAAAAGCATGAAATTTCCTGCAACATGAAACAGAATTGTAACAAAGGTGTTAATAGCCATGTGTTTATCTATATCTGAAATAAATGGCGTGGATCATTTCATTACGGTTCTATTGAAAGTCAATGAACCCTCCAATCTGAGAGCTATACATTTCGATGTCAACGCCAAAGTTCGGAGTAGGAAGTATTTATAATTTGTGGCCATACCGAGCAGATTTAACTGAATACCCATTCGTGAATACCAAGTGAGAAATACTTAGAATAGTGAGGNCTATGGTTCCGTATGACACTGAACCACTAAGTAAGGCACTCCACAACATGCAATATGGATACAAAATCACAACAAAGACAAACGACACACGTTCAACCATTTGCTTTACATGGATGACTTAAAAATATAAGCCAAGTCAAGTATCGAACTTCATAAAATCCTTGATATTACGTTTCTGCAATGAAATATGTATGGAATTTGGTTTTGATAAGTGCAAGTCCATTCATCTTGAAAAAGGTAAAATCACCTTCTCCGAAGGATGTAGTGTAACTCCCTGTGACATCATTGACGATCTGGATGAATCAAACTATTACAAATATCTTGGAATACCACANGAATTGATCATATTGCACTCAATATATATTGAAACAGAAGCTATGCCAGAGAATCAAAAGCATTCTCAGAACTCACCTGTACAGCAGAAACAAAGTGAAAGCCATCAATACATTTGCAATACCAATCTATTCCTTCGGTCTAATAAAATGGTCGAATATTGATTTGGAAGAAATATCACGTTTAATCAGTACCCAACAAACAGACAATCGCATGAGACATCCAAAAGAAGCAATAGAACGGACTATCCTTTCTACAACATGTGGAGGTTTAGGGATAATTGATGNAACAAAGATGTCATTCGTTGTTTTATGATAGTTACAAAAGCAGAAACAAACCTGATATGTTACCGAAATAAAAAGCACACAAAATTTCTCGAAATGTACCCAGAATTTGTTGGTATAATCTCTGAACAAAACCTTGTGGTCAGGAGGAAAGCAAGAGTCAATTCACACCTATCACAGCAAGAGATCAACAAAATTAAAAAGGAAATCAAACAGGACAATGGAGATAATCACTGTAATTCAGTAAGAAGCAACAATGAACATGATTCACCAAATTGCAATCATGAAAATAGAAGCGACGACGATGTCCCAAATGCTCCAGCACAAATGATGGCAACTTCGAATGATGATAGTAAAGAGGGAAATGACATGTCAGACATGGAAGGACAGAAACTGACAATAAAGCAGGAGTTTAGTGTTAATTTCACGAAATTCTACAAGAAACTCCAAACTACAACCAAAGCTATCCAAGCCAAATCCTCAATACAGAAATTTTACCACCACGATTGAACCTGATAGAAACACTTGAACTCCACCACAATGTGTACTGTGTTGCTTCTACAGTTCGCCGAAAATTTTGCAGAGGCAATGTGAAACCTTCAATGAATGTTCAGTTAAACGCCGGAATGAAGATGAAAAACATCCCTAATGGCTGATCAACTTCAAAATTGTAACAGTTCACTGAAAATTGGAAGACTTGCACAGTTTCAGAAAGGAGTGAGAACAAAAAAAACTAGAAAAGAAAGTGACAGAAATTATCAAACCAGTTACATTGGAACAACTGACACCAAACAGTTTGGCAGAAGTTCTTGACTGTCACGTACAACGGCAAGCATTGTACTCTGGACTACTCAGAAGATACATCTATGGCTCGCAAGAAACAAAATGCAGAATTCCAAGATCAAAAACGGTTCTACAGAAATCTAAAAAGCAATTGTGTCAACAAGAATGTCAAGAGAAAAGATAGATATATATGTTGTCTTATGGCTCATATTAATTTAGTTTTATGTGTACTCAACATTGGCACGTTTGTGTACATAAATTCTGTAGCCCCATCCTGGCCCGGGTTTTTCTCCGGTTTTCCTTCGGGTAGAGGCGGATTTATCATACAGGTTCTCTAGGCTTTGTCTAGGGG
>NNCF01128167.1:615873-636868 GCA_002313205.1 Laupala kohalensis | reverse complement strand
AAAAAGTTATTATTCGACCTATAGTTATTTCGGCTACAGGTATTATACCGAAATCCACAAAACCCCATTTGGAAATGCTAGGAGCTGCCAAGACACTGACCAATAAGTAGAAATTCGTAATCCTTTACACATGCCAGTTAGTGCGAAAAGTTTAAGGAGAAGAGGTTGATTGAACTTGACAATGTCCGTTCATCAAGAGGAAAGTATCCAGCTTCAAGCTGTGGAAGACATTCATTCACGCATAATAATAATAATAATAATAATAATAAGAGGAAACCCTTCTCCCATTGATGAAATTCCATTTGCTGACATAGAAGAAGATACAGATACCCACAAATACCTGGGTATTCAACAATCTCTTGGCAATTTGGATAGGCTGATAGAGAGCGATCTTTACAAGGGGTTCAATAGCAGACTACATTTGGTAAAGACGCATTTGACACGCAGAAACATAACAAAGGCCATTACCACATTTGTCATGCCTATTCTGACATAACAGTTTTCGTATCACCAAATGGTCAGAAACAGATTAGCACAATCTCTAGAGCTCATTAGAACAATTACCAAATACAAACTAGCACACCCTAAATCATTTATCGAGTGTTCAACCCTACCAAGTAGGCTTGGAAGGCGAGATATCCTCGACATCAAATACCTCCTCAATCGTCAAATTTTATCCCTGAGGACCTTTTTTCCACGATAAATCCAAAAACTCTCTTCTCCACAAGGTGCACAAGTGACGCAGTGTCATCATAAACTGTGCTCAAACTTGCAAATCTATAGAACCAGGAAAAGCGTTAACATGTGAAAGGAAGAGTGCTGGGGTTCCTAAGAAATCATGGAAATTCTACCTGAGTGAGTTTTCAGCTGATACCCTTAACTCAGTGAAATGGCTTTTTCAAGGTTATTTGTGGAAACACAGGGCATCATTCTGGCAATACAGAATGAGGTAGTGCCACATATGTAACAACCTTACAGAAAATATCGATCACTTCACTTCGGGATGCACACGAATGGCGCAAAGTGAATTCTTACAACGTCATAATCAGGTTGCTGGCATAGCACACCAACAGCTGGCTCTCAAATGGGGTTTTCAAAATAACATGGTTCCATACAAGCACCACAAACCAAAAGCAGTATTGGGAAATGAAAATGTTATAACTTTGACAGAACCATTCTCGCACACAAAACCATACCAAACAATAGACCTGACATCACAATAATGGGTAAAAAGAAGTGATCGACCCTTGTTATTGGCATTGCTTACCACTTATCTGAAAACTGCAGAAATCGTATGGAGAAAAATTCGAAAATATGGCGAACTTGCTTATAAACTTCACCAACCACTCGGCACAAATCCGTCTCGACCTTCCCAATTATAATTTCAAGCAAGGAATAAGAGAAAAGTATGCATGCGAAAATATAGCAAAATTGGGCATAAAAACTACAGTTTTCAAAATAATGCAGAAGGCCACGATACTGCGCACGTGTCATATAGTGAGAAATTTTTCCAGTCTGAGGAATAACTTATATTAAATTGTGAGACGTATAATATACTTTGTCAAGTCAAGCCCGCTATTATACTGAAATTCCTGCAAAATCCCGAGAAAGAAGAGAAGAAGAAGGAAAACAACAACAACAATAATAATAATTATTATTATTATTATTGCCAAAGTATATTATACGTCTCACAATTTCATAAAAGTTATTTCTCAGATTGGAAAAATTATTATTAATATTATTATTATTATTACAATAAAACGTTTCAAAAAACATGTGAACGGTGCTTTAGAATACATCTATTTTGAAAATGACTTTGCTTCTTTGATGAAATATTATTTAGAAAAAATAGACTTTCTTGTACGCAGAAGAATGTTGCCACCATCCAAAAACCCCGAGTTTCTTATGAATTTTCATTTCAAACCGTATTCATGTGATTATGTCCTTCTCTTGAAGCACCCATTCATCATTATTCACCATCAACCAGTGCTGTCAGTCTACGAAACTTGCGGATATCCAAATTGGCAGACGAAAACACTAGCCATAAATTAAGCACATCGTATTTCCTCCCATTACAGATCGTTATTCGCAAACAAGAAAAGGAGGAAAAAGATCCTCGAATTCTTTATTATGGCGATACTTTAGCACACAGATTCCAAAGACCCATGAATAGGTAATCATGATAAACAGAATATCAGCAAATGTAAATCATCCAATCACAGATTGAATACAATTTTTCTTGGAATCTCCACAGGACAAGTCTTACTTTGTCAATGCTCCATGAACTGTTGTATTAGCTTAAGTTTCCAAGAAAGACTTTTTTATATTAAAAACTAAATTAGCATAGGGCATTCGCGAAATACCTACAGTAGTACTAGAGAATTTAACTCCAAATCTACGTAGTTTAAAAAATATACAAAAAATGTCGGTGTAAGTAATACAAAGGTATGTTCCCTTCTTTTTAATTGTTTTAAATTGTTTATTTTTTTATTGTGTTTTTTTTTTCAGTGTACATACATGCATTTTTTCAGGTTGCCATTGGGATATTTTTTTCCAAAGCAGAACGCTAAATAAATTAATATATTTTATATTATTTTAAGAATATATAAATTATATATTATCGTAAATAGGTTTATAAATCAATAAGGATATTTTTGCATCAAGGCCAAGTAAAACTCAAATATTTTTGTCACGTCAACGTTTTAATATATTTCGTATCTGCTTCAGGGCTAATAACTCATGTTCATATCATCCCATAACACAACACCAATCCTGCAACATCCATCTCCGAACTCTTTAACATCTTTTCCACCAACAAGCAACATTCAAACTAAGAATTGTTGTGAGTGTTATGAACAGTGTATGCATGTTATAGAACTGTTAGCCCTGATGCAGATATGAAATACATTGAGACGTTGGCGTAACAAAAAATTGGAGTTTTACTTGGCCTAAACGTAAGAATTGCGCGAGAATTATTGTATATGATGGAGGCTGAAAATGTGATCAATAATTTTACTATCCAATAAAACTAATCATACTATCCAATAAAACACAAATTCATTATTTTCAGAAAATTGGTTACACACGATTTAAAAAAACGTTTCGACTGTGAACATAGTCCTCTTCATGCAAATAAAGAATTTATAGATTCACACAAAAAAACGTTTCACTTATCAGAAACATTTAACACATCGCAGAAAACATCACTGACAACATTCATTACGTTGACAGTTGTCAGTGATGTTTTCTGCGATGTGTTAAATGTTTGTAATAAGTGATATGTGTGAATGTGAAATATGTTTTCGATAAGTGAAATGTGTGAATGTGAAATAAGTGAAATTTTTGATAAGTGAAATCAGTGAAACAAAAAGAAGTAATGAAAACAATCCTTGATTTCATACAAACAGATGCGTCCCCATGAAAGGACAAGTAGTGAAACTTAGACGTCTTGTGTTCACATTGTCTGAAAATGTTCTGTGTAACCAGTAGTCTGAAAATGACGAATTTGTGTTTTATTAAAAGAAGTATTTAGACGAACTATTCTTTATAATAATCATACTACCCTTTCTGCATAAGTCACGGCCTTTCTTGTTCCAAAATATTCAACGACGTGTGTGCATTAAAAGGATCGCTTTCCGTCTGTTGCTTTAGAAATGTTGGAGTGCATAAAGCAGCTGTCAAGGAAACGACTTTTACGACCTGGTTAGATGGAAACCTCTCACAGCAACTTCAGCGTAACGTGAAGACATTATCTTCTTGGAGAATCGACCTTAAGTGCCGATGTGAATCGAAACATAAATAGAGTGAGTCGTTCTGTCATTTCACGCCACTTCTGAATATAATGAACATCCATCATCACCAGCTGCCCTGAGTTACACGCTGATGAAATTATATTTCGGCGCTCTTCCCAATGATATTTTTATAGCTATTTTAAAATATTAATTAGTTTGCCAAAAACTTGTAACATTTTATATGCCGTTGACTTATCAATGATTTTAATCCTGCAAGTTCTTTCCAATTACGATTTAAACAACTCATCATTAAATAATACTTCATTATTAAAAAAATTATTCGTGATATTCTCTAGAAATTACAACTTAGAATAGAAATTTGCATTAATTGGTCAGCGAAACATGATGCTATTGACTGAACTTCAAAATTTCAGGTTCAAATTATTATATTACAAAAATAATTATTTTACGAAACTACTAATACTTCTATTGAAATGTTTACTTGAAATAATAATATTTTATAGTTGTTAATATTTGTTGTACACATTTAAATGAAGAAGTACCACTTCATGGTCACGTATAAAGCAAAGTAAGAATTTGATAAAAAGCTCATTCTCAATTAAATATTCTTAACCAAATATTTCTCATTCTCATTCTCCAAATATTTTGTTTACCAGCATTCAATATAATTCCAACATTTAAATTTTCGTAGTCGGAGCATTACTATATTTAATAAGCACAATTCCCCCTGCAGGTATTGGGAATGATACCTCAAAAATAAATAATTTCCAATTCCCTCTTTATTTCCCGTCCCGAGCATTCATTTATTTTCTTTTGTAATATCTAATTTACGATGCATTATTAAAACTAAAAGCTGTCTTATTCGTTTTTGTGGAAAAAAACCTCCTCTGAATCCGAACAAATTGTGCATAGTGATGGAAATAATAACTAGGGTTTGACTGCTTTAATTTTAGGAGAAGTTGAAATGATCTTGCTATAAATTGTCCCTTATTAAGTGGATGGAATCATTCTAGTAAACACATATTGTCCTTTCTTTCGAAATGTATCCTCCCCCCCCCAAAAAAAAAAAAATTAGATTCAGAGAAGAGAAGACGCAAAGACTGGAAAATTAATTATAAACTCAAAATTAAATGTTAAAAAAAAAGTTACAAACTGCGTATGACCATTTGGAGGACAAACTAATTTACTCTGGAAGCAAGCAACGGACTTTCCCATCAATTCCGATCAAGGACCCCAAGACAGAAGAGTATTGAACATTTCCGCACACTCCTAAGAAACAATAAAATAGTTCGATACGTGTTATATTACTAACAGACTACCAACAAATTTGTATTAATAAAATGCAAAAGTTATTTTACAAGTACGTATTAATATCAAACCGTAGATTATTCGGATAATATTATTCATAAATCGTAACTATAAATAACTCTAAATATGAGATTAATTATTTCAATAGACCGCCGTTCCTAAGCGTGAGCCAGTATATAAAATTCGTCTCTACATAAGAACCAAAGAAAAACCCGGGCGAGGATTTGAAATGAACTTTAATTACGTTTCACAGAATAGAGCGTTGTAATCGAGAACGAATACACTTCTCAGTAAAATCTGCAGGAGTGCCTCTGAGAAGGCAGTTGCGTAGAGCGAGAGGGTCCGCAACGCCTTTATGAATATGCAAACGCATTGTGCTCTGGGTGACCGCCCACTGTGCGAGGTAACACGGATGCCTTCGTCGCTCGCTGTCGTACACGAGTGACACGAGGTGACGCGATGGACCAGACACACTGTGCACCTTTCATTTTCAAACGACAGAAATAGATAGGATATATATAATAACATCGCATAATAAATATATTTCTTATAATAAAGTACAGTAATATTCAGATAATTTCTTTAAGTGTTCCAGGTTCTAGTCAAGCACACAAAACCATTTACGAAACTTTCAAAAAAATTTTGTATTTCGTTTATAATAAAAATGGTAATTCACGAATTATCGTCCATTAAAAGCAGTGGATCATAAATTATACAGTCAGAATTGAAACAATGTATTTGAAGAATAGTCTCTAGTTTTGCGACAATTTTTTGTGAAGAAACGTATTTACTGTTCGGAAAGCAAGGTTAGTCATAGTGCTCTTTTCTACAACAAATTGCAACACATCTGATAGATGTTTTATCAATTCCATGAAAACTTATTTAAAAATTGGGGATTTATTTAAAAATTGTTCCACCAGAGACTTGATCAATAAGACAGTTTCAATATGGTTTTATTTCAATCTTATTAGAGGTGTTGATAGTTAATAGTTTAGTTTTTCATTTTTACAAATTCAGAACATTAGTAAACAGTCGCCAGATCATTTGATCTACCTTATACAGACGGGGTTAGGGATTTTCGCCGACNATCAATTATGCGCCGTGAAGGACAAATAGTACTTGATGAAAGAGTAAATCTGTCTCTTATACACATCTAGATGTGTATAAGAGACAGCCTCTACCCACCCCTCCCACTTCTTTCACACCATCCTATTCAGCACACAAACCCGTTAACCCTCCTCCCCGCAATGACGTATTTGTCCTGTAATAGTGCACACTCAGAGCGGTAAATGGGAAACGTTTTAAGTCACTGTATTGTACCACTATTTATCCACACATTTTTCGAAAACTATCTTCACCGGGGGGAGTAGGGCTAGCGTTACGTGATCCTTGTCATGAAGGATGACGGGAGAGAGAGATTGGTGCAGATGCCTCGTGAAGGGAAATGAATGGTAAAAATGGTAAATTTTGCTTTACGTAAATTACGTACGGTTCCTATAACGTTATAAAATGATGTCACTAGTGCCGGGACTTTCGTTGGTCATGAGATACAGTTGTTTTATATTGTCTTAGTAAATGCTCATGAAAATTGAATGAGAAAAGTGTATTAGTGACAAGCACACATTCGTTACCGGTCGAATACAAATATGATCACAGTGATCTATCCACAGTTAACGGTCAACTTGGACAGTTAATAAATCGCAACTCCATGTTAAAACCACAATGCACTCTTACGTTATACAAAACCATTTTCCACCCTCTGCTTCTCTACGTGTGTCCCATCTGGTTCAATGCGTATATATGTATTTCGTTCCGGCCCAGGACCACGAGGGCCCAACTAAGGACCACGAGAATGCGCGCCAGTAAGTCTCATTTCTGTATGAGNTATATATATATATATATATATATATATATATATATATATATATATATATATATATATATATATATATATATATATATATATATATGGTGTTATGTTCTGCAACCTTCTGTAAATTGGCTGATCGAAGGAAAGTTGTTTGTACCAATTGTTCCAATTATTTTCCTACTAGAAAACGTGATCTGATGCTTTGCAGTACTTACCAACCAGCCACACGGTTCCGAGCAGAGGCGGCGCAGCTAGAGTGGATGGAGGAAGTGCGCGCAGAGCATTGTCGCGCAGATCGACGCTGCGCAGCGATGACAACTGCGCGAAGACGGTGGCCGATAGGGCTTCTAAGCGCAGACCCGTCAGCTGCAAATTCTGCGCATATATCAGAAGACAGTTGTGATACCACGGGACAAAAGAGGCTATTATATCGTTCTCAATAAATTTTACGAGTATAGTCCCTCATAACAATTTAGAAATTAGGACAAATTTCAATAAATTATGCTAGTGAAATCATGTAACTGAGTAAGTATAAACAATGTAGTGTCGATGAGACTTTTTAATTTTTATTTGAAATAATTTATAGCGAAGTAGTATATGCTAATATGGAGAAAATTGATATAATTTTCCGACCCGAGAAACTCAACTCAACCATATTTAAATAAAAAAGGGATGGAATGCTATAAACGATTTTTGAAAGATCTAAGGTATTCAGAGGGGTAGTTGAACTAAATCTAAAATAAAAAAATAAAAACGAATCAGAACGCGAGACCTCAAAGTTATCAAATGTGGAGACAAATTGTCCGAATATTTATCAATACATTTTAATACAGAATCGCAAAACGTCCAGATATGACCCATCAGGAGTTTATTAATTTATCTGGGAGATCATTTTTTGATCGCCTGTTAAATTCTTGTAGATTTGATTTGAGAGCCCCTATTCAGAACATTTCCCCGCGAGGGTCACCACATTTCTGAATGATAAAGTTGAGCTTACAGTCCTCGCAGCGAAAGAAAAGTAACGAGATGTAATCGATGGAGCCGAAGTGCGGTGTTGTCATATGTCTGCTGCGGGGGTGGGGGTAGCCTAACGTAGCTCAACTCATTCCAGATGGCACGCCACGGCTGATCTAACCATTGAAAAAACTAACTTCAGGCGATGTCAGGCAGGCAAAAGGTCAAAGATCAAGCCCTCCGATATAGTTAGCATATCATTTACTTATGGGCTAATGTTGGCGGCAGCATCCGAATGAAAACACACAATGATTCTGCTAACTCGAGTAAAACGCCCTCGTGTCTAAATCGACAGGAAGTTGGCAATCTCGCATTGCTGGCATTGGCTTCTCGACATTCACGAGGTCCTCCCTCATTCCTTTTCTTTCCCTGTATACTCTTGCGCCCAGTATTACGGTATACACACAATGACGTATCACCGGTTGAGCACTTGAACCAACTACAATGTTCCATGGAGTTTCACTTTATGAAGTTCTATTTTGTAGCGACGAACTGCTGAATTTCACGCTTGTTACCACAATGGAATTTTAATATACGTCCCAAAGTTTATTTTCAAATACAGAACGTTCATACTATTAAAATGGCTCAAAGAACTTCCAGTAAATTTCGTTGAAAACAAACATTCTACAATGAAATCAGGAAGTTAGGAAACAAGAGTAATATAATAACAACCTTACGAGAGAACAGAAACTTTTACATATTTCACAATTTGAACTTTTAATAATGGGTTATTAAAAGTTAGTACTATATGAGTTAATAAAAATCCAGCACATTTATTACGTTGACAGTAAAACACTTACCTTCAGGAATTACGCTCCTTTAAAGAACGAGGAGTAAGCAATAGTCGACTAACAATGGCACGAAAAATGAACAGAAATTTTTTTTTTAACAGCATGGCAGTGACAAATTTGTTGCGTTGAAAAGAAATACTTATCTTAAAATCTAAAAGAGAAAACAAGGTATAAAGTGAAAATAGCGGCATGGCAAAATTAATAGTTTTCAAAACATAGGAAGCAAGATATTTGATAAACCAATATTAGAAGAATGATTATGGACAATACTTTTAGACTTCGCCAACATACAATAACCCTGGCAGTGAAATGGCACTAATTTTCTATTATTTTTATCGCAGCAAAAGGAAGTCTCTGCAAGACATTATATATGATATATCACGAGAGACATAAAAAGAGATCTGTTCAGATTAAATACATCTATATTAGATAATTATTCGTCGATTTATATTAATTTACGATCATCCATCCAAAAAACATCTATGCAAGAAATAGTTTCTAAATTTTTGTTTTTGAAGCAATATTTTTCTTCCCGTATAACATGACTTCCGGAATGTTTCAAATCAGTAACATTGAAATATATACATTTTAGTATCGTCATTTTGCTCGCAGATGTACGATATTTCAATCCTTCGATATTATCATGTAAGCTGTTTTTAGTCGATTATTAGAATGTGCTCACAACTTTTCACTTCATCAAAGTCCGCGCATAGAGAACCATCCACGAAGAATACAAAAACACATTCTCACCTGTAAGTGGTGCAGCGGTGGAAAGTCCGACTGCAGGACAGTGATGTTGGAGTCAACCAACACGAAGGTCTCCACATTCAGGAATCGTATTAGTTCTAAAGCAGGATCAAACCCAGGACCGATCCAAGAACACAGCTTCAACGTTCGTGATTTGTGACTGGAATTATAAAGAGACAATTTTTATCACATTACATGTGAATAGAAAATATAATAGATTCTTTTATTTATTGCCAAAAAAGCAGTTATAAACTGCGTATCACCGCGTGGAGGACTATTAACTAATTTACTCTCGGGAAGAAGCCAAGGGATCAACGAACTAGGGCATCAAGGCAGTTGCAGATATGACTCTTGTGCGCTCAATGCAAAATCATGAAATGCGCCTATCCTAAAATAGGGACAAAAATAGTTAACTGCTTGTTATAATATCAACAAATTTACGTTCAATAATACACAAAATGTCAGTTATTTAACAAATTTGTATTATCACATCTTAAAATTACTCCGAGAATATTGGTGGTAACTCGAAACTCTTAAATTTAAAACATTCGAGATTACGATACTATTAATAAATACTGTCCCCCCCCAGGATGGGGCAACAGAGTCAATATTAAAAATCAATTATTGAAAAAGAATTACAGATGTGTTCAATTCGACTCGTTCAAAACGGTAGTGGAATCAGAACATGAACTCGAATATAGGAATGAACAAACTTGTTGCATGTTAATTAATCAATTTGTTAATGATTTAATTAATTTATTGTTCAACTAAATTGTTTCCATAATGTCAGTAATAGTCCAGTTGTGAGTGATATGGTAGGTCTTCGAAACGAGAAAACAAAAATGGGTGAGTTTGTATTCAGACACGTTTATGCAAGCTACTACGGCTGAGGATCAGAGATAACTGAAATGCCGAATGAATATAAACTGCATCAATAAAGTCTACAAAAATTGGAAATTATCCATTTGCTCGCTGAAAGATTGCAAATGACGCAAAGGAATTTGAGAAAAATCGATGTGAGAAAATTTCGACAACGCTTAACAAGAGCAATAAGGTATCGAGAAGATGGAGAGATAGAAGACAGAGTAGACAATATTCAATTAACAATTTTAAGACTATCAGCAGATTGTGCACCCAAAATGAGGACACATTAGAGATCGGGAAACGTGGTGGAAGCCAGAATTAGATATGTTGAAAAAAAGTTAGGAATGACAATTTTCCTTGACATTAAGGGTTTAATAATGTAAAGTGGGAAATAGTCCTTGCAAAGGTAAAAAACATAAATCTCAATGGTCATCTTTATGACGTATTTTCAAGCTATTTTGAAGACCGAACGTCGTTTATAGAAATAGGAGACGAAAAAATCTTATGGGACATGGACAAAGGATGCCCGCAAGAGTCTCATGGAGGTTCGCTATTTTGGAATTTAACGATTAATGATCTCCTAGAAACAGTAAGGGGAAACAGCTACAAAATATTATCATACGCTAACGATATCTTCTACTTCCTCGAAGGAAGATGAGAAGAGAAATTGAGCAAAAATGGAACACAGTGTTTGAAATATGTGACAATTGGTACAAAAATAATGGCTTGGAAATATCAGCGGACAAAACGTATGTCATGTTTTTTGGAAAGATAAATATTGAAAAGATAGAACCTACTTTGAAGTTACGAGGAAGGAAAATTAGAGTCGTGAAAGATCATATATAATTGGGAATTAAGTTGGATAAAGCAATGTAGTTTGACCGACACACATTATTTACTGGACAAGATAAAGAAGATTTACTTTTTATTATTACGAGTAGGACTCCATAAAGTCAATGTCAATAGGAAAGGGCTTATACAGTTATATAAAGGCGCTATGACACCGATGTACACATATGGTTGTGAGATTTGGAATCGCTTCTTACGTACTAACTATCTTTGTAAAAAATAAGCGAGAATACAAAGTCTTTGTCTTTTGAGATTATGTGGTGCTTATAGCACAGCGTCAACTGACGCATTAAACGTGTTAGTTGGAATGATGTCAACGGAGAAATTGATTCAAAAATACGTTTTGCGATCAATTATGCGCCGTGAAGGACAAATAGTACTTGATGAAAGAGTAAATAACGGAGAAGAGAAAAATTGGAGAAAGAAAATAACGAATGTATTGCTGAGTGAATGGCAAATAGAATGGGACAGAACATCAATAGGCAGAGATTTGCACCAATTAATACCAAAGGTAGACTATGCAGAAACACATAGGAAGTGGTTCAGCCCGAGTGCAGAAGTTGCAGAATTTTTAACGAACCATGGAGACTTCAAGAAATATTTGAAAAGATTTAACCTAGTAGATGACACGTGTCATCGCGAACAAAATTCGGAAACATGCGAACATGTATTTTGGGAGTTTACACTATGGGGAAGAGAGAGCGAGATATCTCAGAAAAATGGTAACTGAAACAGTGGTGAGTACGCTCGGACGAGAAATGATTAAAACGGAAAGACTATTTGAAATTTTCAAAGAATATGTAGAAGGAATAAAAGAGATGAAAAAACGAAATAGAATGTAATTGAAAAAGAACCCAGAGATAATGTCGTGGAATAGAGATAGTGTCTGAAGTTGGGGACACAACTTGAAACAAATAAATGACAAAAAAAATTGCTAGCTGTCGTGTTGAGAAGTGAAGAGGGATGCTTCTGAACAGTGTACTTTTCATTTTAGAAGATCGAGTCCACTAATCACATTCAGAAAGTATAATCAATTTTACTAACCTGCTCCACTAAGAAGCTTTATCGGAATAACTTAATTAACTGAAGCCTCCATTACACCTTGTTACAGGAGTACTATGAACTAACCTTTAGTTGGAAATATCTTCATTACTCTTGTTATTATTAATCTCGAATTTTTATTGCATTTTATTATATACACCGTTTGTTTTGAAAATAATAAATGGATAACAACATATATTTACTAAATAATATTTTTTATAAAATTAAGTCCGCCACTTCCATTAAGTGTTTGACTGGAATTGATCTTTCCGGATAGTAACTTAGTTTATTACCCCTGCGTGGTCATAACTAGTTTACAAACGCATTACCTGAAAATAACGTCAATTAATATTATTACTATTATCAGTGCTGAGAAGGGTACCATAACTTTTACATTATTTTTTCATTTAGACCGATTTTCAATGATTTTTAATTTTTTTAGAGTGATTGCAAAGGCATCTAAGTAAATATTTGAAAGATTCCTAAAGACAGATCTAAGACAGTACTTTTTTTAATTCCATACTCATGTAGAGTAACAAATATCGAATACAAATTAGTAAATGATATCCCACTCCAGTACACTAGTTAAGTGGCTAGCCCTCCAGGGCGCATGCAGCGACCCTCCGGTGTTCTGTCGTGTGAAACAACGACACATCACCCCGCTTAATCTTGTTCCTAATCCTGGCACAAGAGAATACGTCTACCGGTTGACCTTTCTCTTGGGTCATCCACAGAACACGACCACACGAATGGAATGTCCTGGCGAGGGCAACGACATAATAAATCATAAATGTATTCTATATTATTATCACTAGTTAAAGGGGTAATACAAAGTAATCATGAATTTGAATTCTTTCTTATCTACTCAATCTAGGTACAGTTTTGTACGTACACTTTCTCCGTTTTACCACGTTCATTTATTTATTTCATATCTTATTACGAGTTTCATGCCATGAGGCCTGCCCTTCCACATGTCCGTAACTTGGTCAGGAGAAAAACATTTTCCTGTGAGTAATCATCCTTTTTGTCTCAATTATTGTTTTCTTATCCATCAATTTCCACACTCCCTCTTTTTTCACCCTTTTTACGAACCGTCTTCGCTCTTCCCGATATAATTGACATTCCTACAAAACATGATCTGCATTCTCTTCTCCTTTGGTGCAGATACACTCTGCTGTTTCCACTTCTGTATCTATTTCAAATACTTCCAAAAATGTCCATGACCTGTCAAAAATTCAATCAAATATCCATTTAGTGGGAACTATATCTTCCACCTTAACCTGAATGTTATACCAGTAATGTTATACTCGTACGTCCCATATTTCCTTTGTCTCATCTAATTTTTCATCCCTTAATCAGCTCTTTTAACTGCACCTTTCTCCCCAACAAGTACTTTCTTCCAATTGGGAACTATTTTACAACTTTTGTGTGTGGACAATATCTTCGAAAGGAATTTATGATTGAAAAGCAACTCTTTGAAGCTTGAATTCCATACAGCGAAGCGAGTGCCAAAGTAACAGTGTCAAGCAAGAGCACTTTGGCTTTCCAATGGAGGCCGCCGTGGATGTAGGTTAATGAGTCTTATCGGCAGATAAATTAACACGTCCAACCAACAGCCACGCGCTCACTCGGCGGATGGAAACGGCTGGGACATTTACTACATACAACGCTAAACCCAAAGTCAGAAAAAAATTAACCTAGGACAAAAATATAAACGAGTACGCAATGTGATTATTAGTTATTGTAAAGTATTAGCAGTAAACTAGTTAGTTGTCCTCAACGTAGTCATAGGCAATTTTTAACTGCTCTCTTGACAATAAATTATTAATTAATTAATTGTCAGTGTAACGGGATTGATATTGGTGCAGGACCTGTGCACAGAGTAGCCAACGCATTTACTTCGCGATCGCTTATTAGAGTAATGATAAATGTACCTCGCGTTACATTGGCAAAACTTTCTAATTTCTTTAATCTTAAATGTATCGGCAACATTATCCACCAATTCAATTCACTCGCTCTCGCGATGCCATTGTGTTCTTTCTGAATCGAGCGTGTGAAACGAATAGTATCTTGGGTGTTAGTTTGTTGAGTTATTAAGTTGTATTCTTCAGAACTGATAGTTGCTTTTGTGACAATTATTGTTATTTATTCGGATAATAGTTAATTTTTAAAAGTTAGCAATTTGAGTTAGGCAGCCACATTGCTTTATTTTCGGTAAAGTTCCGAATATACTTACAAAATGGCTCTCCACATGAAAAATCAGATTTCAGCTAGCAATAAACCCACCATCAATTCAAAATATTATTTTTGTATGTTTCTCTGATACACGTGTTCTAATTCATAAATTCTCTTACAGGTAGCGCTGAAGCGAACTACTAGGTGTTGGAAAGCAGCTATGAATCACATTAAATTTTACTCGCATGTTTCATAGATTGGGCACATATCTCTAAGCAATAAGCATTGAAAACCTTCACTGTCAGGTTGTTTAGACAATTTTTTTAAATGCATATCTTCTTGTGACTTTCAAAAAGTAATATAATTCAAGAAAAGTAAAACGAGAGTTATTTTTCTCTAATATCTCTTTATGAGTGTAAATTTCATTTCATTTCATCATATAAAAAATGAAATGAGTCATATCAATTTATACATTAAATGCTTACGAGACACTTTAATGGAACACAGCAACTTCATCAGTGTCAACGAGATTAAAAAAGTAACTGCGGTCGTGAAGAAAAATAGAAAGGCAAGACAAATTTTACCACGGCATAACAATTTTTGCAATGTCTTATAACTTCAGATGGATATTTTGAAGATACATTTTAGGGAAAAGTAACGAGAGAGCGAATGGTCACGAAAAAATGACGTTACTTTACTCTTCGAAAGAAAACCAAAGAAAAGCTATAGAGATAATGGTCATAAATATGCCAAGATGTGAACGTATTAAGCAATATAGCCGCGTGTATAACAGAAAAACGTTACTTAAATTATGTTGACAAAAGTCTATATTTTGGGAATTAACGAAGAAAAACTTTGCTTGAATCAGAAATCACAAAAAGTGGTGAAGTTTCTGATGACTCACATAGACAAAGTAATAGGAGTCAATAATGTACAGTCAATATAATTTACATTAAATTTATTTCATTTCACCTTTTACTATAGTTTTGAAAAATATTTGCAAACAAATCATTTGTTTTACGCTGTATTCAGTATCAAGTAACATTTTGGTTGATTATCGAAAAATCAAGCATAATCCCATAATTTTGTCAGGAGAAATCTCCCAGTGTGCAATTGGTGCTACATGTCAAGTAATGACCGTAAAGTAAATTTTGATATATTTCACATTGTTTACAGAAAAATAAGCACGAACATATTTTAGGTGGTTAGAGATAAAAAGATATAACTGCCAGAAGAGAACAAGTAGACACTTTATCAGAAGCATGTCCTGCTATGCTCAGCTACCATATACTTCTCGGAGCGTCATAACCTCAATCAATGTCATGTACTCAGATAACAATATTTGCAATAAAGCTACTGCAAGGTTTGTGAAAAAAAAAAAAATCGGGAATGCTTAGCACACAGGAGATTAATAGCCGTTTTTTTGTTTTTGCTAACAAATCTACCACAAAAATAATTATTGTGAGAGGTCAATAGTTATTCGAGTTTTAGGTTAATTTTCCCTTCCTCCCTTTTATTTATTAATCTATTATATATTAATCTATTTTATCTATTATATATTTTATATAATTAATATATAAATACAATATTAATGTTTTCTGCATATCCAATTTGTAATGTATCAGAAAACCACTTACAATGTTATTCATTCAACGAATGGGCGTTATACGTTAGTAAAATACGTGGACGTATTAGTTCGTAAGTACAATTTCCAACGACCAGCTGTTTGTCACCCCTGTCACAAAAATGTAATTACGAGAAACTGGATAACCGCATGAATCGTGTGTGCCACAGATTCCACGAATGCAACAGTAATTTACAAACCTCTCTCGAATCAGTTTGAACGCTATATCCATCAAAGCATATTTCACCAATTGTATCAACTGTGCACATGCATTTAGTATTGGATATAAATGTGGAGAAGATCTAAGTCTACCAAGCTGGAACGTATATCACTGAACAAAGGGACACATCACCAGGAAGTGTAACAATAGGACGAGAAAGACCCACGAGGCTGAAATTTTATCATAAATAAGTTTCTTTTCAATGCAATGTAGCTGAATTTCTCGGATTCGCGCGGATCGGAAGTGATAATACACAGAAGTATTGATTTTTAATAGATGTGTACACAAATACTTTTCATAACTATCGAGTGTTATTATCGCTGCATCGCAAAAATACTGACAATTATAAACAATCTGAATCCTACAATTGTTATATCTCTTATTCCAAAAGCTTAGAGTTTTCACGAAGAAACCGTGAATTCCATTTGCGAGTGCAGGATAATAGTTAAATAAAGCTAATTGTTTCTTCTAGGTTTTTTAACAAAAATTACAGGTTCAGGAGATTGTTCTTGCTTAGAAACATCGACACAAAACGACTGTAGTACCTGAAGTTATCGCCAGAGTATTTTCTTTAACATCTAACAAAAAGTTTATTAGACCTTAGCCTAACCTATATTTTATATAATGAAAGGTTCTGTACAATATGAAAATATTTTTATTAGACACTTGTTTGGAATAATCTGTAGAACTAGTTAGAATCGTATAGTTTATTTTTCAAATTAATTGGTAGAAAATGTTTCAGTGGTGTGTGATGGCATAATCATTATGCGATCCGTTATTGTCGGTCTATTAATAAGGTCTATTCATGAGTTTTCATGAAGGTTTAATAGTTAAAATACCTAAAAAATTAAATCTTGGAAAGTGTAGAAATTGGAGAGGTATAACTCTGCTTGTGGTGGTAAATAAAATATTTAACAAAATTATCTTAAATACAATAATGATTACATTAGAAAAAACCATAGAAATGAACAAGCTGGTTTTAGACCCAACAAATCATGCACAGATCAAATTAACACACTGCGAATAAGAAGAGAACAATCTGTTGAGTATCAGTATCATCTCTATATCCTATTTGTGGAATATCAAATAGCATTTGATTCTGTCACGTGATAAAATATGGAAAGAATTGAAGTTAAGAGGTCTATCAAGTATATCAACCTGATCAAAGAGGGATACAACAATTTTAGCTGTAGAGTTCTACACAATGGTCAACTATCTGAACCCTCCACTACATCAACAGGGGTAAGGCAATGATGCTTTCTGTCACCCCTTCTTTTTATATTAGTGTTAGATAGAGTATTGAAAAGAACGATGCAGGGGGAAAGTCGAGGGATTCAATGGAAACTGAACAAACATCTCGAAGAACTTGTGTAAGAAAATGACTTATGCCTACTATCCCATAAGTACTATCATATACAAGCAAAATTAAATGACCTCAGTAGAGAATCCAGAAAAAAACATACTTTTTATTCTTTAATATCATAGTTAATTAATGTATTAGGTAAATAAAATGGAAATTATTATTTCTAAATTGAAATGAAAAGAACCTTGCACATTCATCTTTACATTTGTTTCGATCCATCAAGGGATCTATTTCAATTTTTCACAGGACACTGTCGTTAGAAAACCAAACTGTTCTGATCTAATCCCGCATAAGTGCAGAGGTCGGAGCACACTATCCCCCATTCTTTGCGGAATAAAAATGCACCTGCATGGCAGACAAATCTAGTAGGACGACTTGGAGTAGTCTTGACTCCAAAGTTCACATGCACAAGACGATCTTCAACAATTTCCAACAAGAAATATAGGTGTAATATAGATTAATAATTTAACACTGATAATTTTATAGTTTCATTTTATTAAATGACATTAATTACTTGTAGTCGAACCTTCCCTTTACTAACTACGCTCCCGTCAGTCTTAACATTTCTTTCTGTAGCTTCTTATATCTTTTCTGTTGGGTTTATAATATATTCTAATGAGTTCTTTTTCTAGTTCATACCACTCATTGCTCACATGACTTACAGTAATATTGTATAATTTTGAACAAATATTTCTGAAGTTTTTGTTTTTAGTAATTGTTATTGAAATGTTGGACATCATTCTTTTTTATCCAATTTATTAAATTCGATTAATGCAAATAATCTGAATGATACTCCTGGTAAATATCATCGGGCAACATACATGACATCTTTATGGAATATTTTCAATTTATTATACTAATATTAAAAAAACCCTTCAGAGTCAAATTATTTTAAAACATGTGCGGCGTATATAGGTTTGAATAGAACCGAATACTCTATATGATGCTAATTCAAATGAGCGCCAAATAGGAGCGCGTCCTGTGAGGCATAAGACGCAGACAGGGACTTCGGAAATCCGATTGTGATATTTAGAAGAAACGGGAATACACCTTGTGGAGCTAGCCACTCGAGACTTATCAGAGATAATTGATTGGCGGAATTCAGAGTGCATAAAATTCAATTGGAGTGGGGAGTATTGCTGAGGAGGAGGAAATGCGACAAGCATCGCTCTCAATCTTCCGTGGATCGTCAGAGGGGACGGTTCGGTCTCAATATAACGTGAATCGTCAGTGGGTACGGTTTGAGTTGAACATTTCGAGATAGACGTAAATCTGAACGCGTACGGAATATTATTTGAGGGCTCCAAGTGAAGCCATTAATACGTTGTACTAGTTTCGGAAATACGAATTAGACGAAAAATGAAAACGGTAGCACGTGGGTGACCGTGATAACTTGCCGCGAACTCGAACACGAACGAACGAAGGGACGAACGAACGATTGGAAAACATTACGAAAGCAGCCGTCTGGTTTAAGGTCGCCGACTGTGTAGCAGTCGAAAACTTCGCTGTGAAGAAGGGGTGTGCTTCTGGCAAGCTGATTTTGTACACGATCTCGAAGGACGCAGTCTGGGTGTGAGTATACGTCTCTGTGAGACGAACAGTTAAACGCAGTGATTTCGATGAGTAGGGATTTGCAAACCACTGTAATTCAGTGAGAAGCTAGTATCTTGTAAAAGAGAAAGTCTCATTGGAATCGAGTCTGTCGCACTTGTATTAAATTTTGTTTTCTGAGAAGAAAGAAGAACCAAGAATAATTTAAAAGAACTGTTAAATTTTCTCTGCTATAAAAGACAAAGTAATGCTCATATCGTGCTTGTTTTGATTTTTTGATAACGATTTATTGTATAGTTTGTAAATGTAAATGCACGGAGGTATTAAACGAGCTGGATGTAATATTGCGTAACAAATTGCAGAGTATTATTTTTTCTCCTGTATTGTGTTAGAAGCGAATTTATGTGTCCATGTACATTGTATGTAAATATTTTATGCCAGAAAAATCACAGAATAAATTGTGGTAATCACATCAGAAGTACCGAATCCTTATTTTTTAAATTTATAACTATCTTAATGCACGTCATTGTTAATAAAGGGTGCATTATAATATACATATACGTTAATTATAAACACATAAATTAGTATATTAAACATAATAGAGAAAATGTTTTGTAATTTGTACTGAAATTATATCTTTCTACATTCCAGGCAAATTTTTCCCTGTTATGTACAGGATCGAACATACAACCTCAGAGTTCCGGTCCTCAGGTTCTAAGTCAATGGCACAACCAAAATGTGAGTAGACATGTAATCGTGTTACGTAACGCTTCATATAATTTAAAAAATAAAACAAAATAAGAACACATCCTTGACAAGTATGATTACTAATATTATTTTCGGCTACATCGGATTTTTAAAACGAACAATTTGACAATTGATGGATTAACTACTACAATGGTTACAAGAACGTATTAAACGATGGAATAAATGCAATGCATACTAAAATTTACTGTACTTGTTTTAGTATTTGACTTTTCTCAATCGTGAGGAGCGAGCACCAATTGCACCCTTCGCATTTGCAAACAGGATTGTGAGCAGTGAATTACTCAAAGCGTAAAAGAAATGCTGTTAACATTCATGGGATGCAAACTCAAGATACTGCATTTCGTATTCGAACATGAGACAGAATTCCTTTACAAAGAATATCATAAATTGACGTAGCAAACATTTTTAGCATTGGATTATCTCACGAACAGTATTTTTCCAAGTAAAAAGAAATAGAAAAGTTTTATCACCACTTACGCGGAGAAGAAATTGATAGAATTACAATTTTGCGTTCAAATATATGCATGCAAAATTTGGTAAGTTTGAGTTAAAGTACTTAATAACTATGAGAATTTTTTTTGTAATATTACTTTCTGAGCCTGTTGTTTTATGTTGCACTATTTCAGGCAAAGGGTTACAATTGGGATCAATATTTTCTAGTCAATGCAATTTATTTATTCTTTATCAATATCGCTATAATTAACCTTTTGTGTTATTCAATCATATTTTATACAATTGTTTTCTATAATTTTCAATTCAGATTAACATATAATAATAGTATCATCCAAATCAATGTCCTCCAATTATATCCACCCACGTACCCATTTCTATGTTCACTTCCGAAACTAACGCCAGTGAAGTCATGAGAATCATCAGCTCATTAAAAAACAAATTTTCACGAGGCATAGATGATATACCTGAGTTTATTGTTAAATTTTCGTCCCATGCTATAATAAATCCACTCATAAATATTTTTAATAGTTCTTTATCAGAAGGGGTGTTTCCTAAAATATTTAAGAGAGCTAAAGTGAAACCTTTACACAAGAAAGGAAACAAAC
>NNCF01128167.1:562119-611148 GCA_002313205.1 Laupala kohalensis | reverse complement strand
TATTGAAATAATAAATTGCGAATTTAGAGTTATTTAATATTTACGATTTATCAACAATATGTTCTGAAAATTCTATAATTTGACAATAATACGTACTTGTGAAATGACATGTATGTTTGTTAAATACAAATTTGTTGGTGTTATGGTGATAATATAGCACGTATCGAACTATTTATATTGTTAGGAGTGTGCTGAAATGTTAAATCCACCTCTGTCTTAGGGCCCTTGATCGGAATTGATGGGATGGTCCCTTGATTGTTTCCGGAGAGTACATTAGTTTGTCCTTACGTGGGCATATGCAGTTCTGTAACGGTTATTTTGATAATAAAGTGTATTTATTTCTATTAATAAATACTACAGGATGCTTCTTTTCTTCCGTCTTGCTTCTTATTGCTCGGGACCTTCATAGTAAAAGTCACCAGGTTATGAGATTCCAACTTTACCAGCACAAAGGAAGAAATAGTAAAAAATGAAAGTATGACAGATGCGTGGGATCCAATTTTGTTTCCAATATTGACATACAGTGGGTTTTGTTGCCTTCAAAAGAACAAGAAATTATGTTCGATAACAATTTTCCGTTACTTTTGCATAAATATTTAGGTTACTTTATATCAGCGAGAGTCTATGACTCAATTAAATTTAGATACATTTATTACTTAAAAAATAGCACTATATTTTTCATTTAGGAAAATCAAATTCAAAACAATTCTTCGACATCCTCTAATACTCAAAAATTATAATGAATTCTTATTTTTAAGATGTGACGAGATTAGGCATAAGACCTCTCTTCCACATAACCACATAGGTTACATTTATTGGGTAAAGGAATTGGGAAAGAGATGTGTTGCCGGAGAGTAAGGAGGTCATCTGGTCAAGCGTGGGGATCAATACCTCTCTCTTCAGGTGCGGTACTTTGAGACACTATCACTGTCGTTCAGAAATATTAATTGCCATTCTGAGTTACAAATGTTTAATATCGAAAACAACTGGCGCAAACGGCTCAGAAAAGTGGCCATGTAAATCCCAGAGAGCGAGTTCAAGCCAAGTTAACGTCAACATACACACACTATGGTGTACAAGAACTAAATTGCATTTATTTCTTCCATTTACCCTAAACGTGGAGAAGATATATGACAACTTTCGGTCAGGTGAAAATATCGAGGGCCGGAAATCGAACCCGGGACCTCTGCTTTGATTGCAGGGGTGTTAACCACCACACCACCCGTTTGTCTTCCATAACGTACACCCCTTTTTGTTATCAAGAAATAAATTGGCAACATGATCACACCAAAAGAGGTGTCAATCAAGAGGAGTCAAGTTAATTTCTATTAATGATTCAATTCGATACAAATCACTCCACTGAGCTCGAAACCTCTCAATGAGCTCCAAGTACAACTGAACCTTTTGAAATTGATGTGGACGGAATTGACAATACATGTCACCAAATTGGCGAAAAAGAAACATCGGTACTATTCATTCTAGCGACAATTGCTCTCCTAGATATGGAATACTACAGAGAGTTCCTTTAGTGTAATTATGAACTGACAGTGATTAAAATACGACGAAAACGCAATATTTGTTAATTTAATACAAAACAAAAGTATGCATTCAAAACACAAGTAATACACATTAAGCTCGCATTGTAATGTATGAAGTACGTTCTTATTATCTTCAAAAAATGTATGGATAATATATTACTGCTTAAACGAGGATATCACAATATACTTCAAGAAATCATGCATTAAAATATGAACTGAAGAAAAAAGTCCTTCAGAATTATTAATATTTTCTCAGAGCGGCAAATAACTATGAATTTTCTCAAAATTTATTTATATTCAAAAAATTTCAAAATTGAAAAAAGACAAATATTTTCGTATTTTCTCAATAACAAATGACAAAGTTGACCCACATTGCTGTAGAGAAATTTTTTTTACGTTTAGGATACTATTTTTGCGACATAACTGAGTCCTCTTTTCAACGAAAATTTTGAAAATGACGTTTTTTTCTGTTTCAAGACCCCCATTTCCTGGGGACAAGGAGCATCAACCCCGCTGCCACTGTTCTCGTTACACTAGTCGCTCTACGGGGTAATGTTTACCTTTTTTATAACGCAATAAAAACAATTGAAGCTCTCCTAAGTCAAAGGATCACTTCTTATTGTAACTTGGTGGGAAATCTACAGTAAATTTTAATGGTATTTATAATAACAACAAATATGTAATACTTTTACACAGGCTGACCACAAATTCACTATTACGTACCGAAAACCTTCGCATGATTCATTATCATATAGTATGAAAAATTATAGATCTCGTGAATACCCAATACCATTGCATCCAATCCCTTAGGACACACTCAAACAGACAACTTTTTTACAAATTTTACATAAGTCGTTTCCCTACAAAACATTCATTAATACCAATTAATTTTACGTAATTTGCATTATTCTATGCCATTTTAATTTTAAAGAGTATTTCGAAAGTAAAAGGCTCCTAGTATAAACAAGGCTCTTTGACATCGGCTAAGCATTCTATGGAACAAAGAATCTTATTAAGTCAGCAATTTAGCGAGAGAACTCCTTCAACTGTAAGATGGAGTCTTTTTAAGGATCTCAACAGAAAATCAAATGAACTTAAGAGAGACAATGGTAAAAACACACAGAAAAATTCTAGCAAATTGAAAGCACCTTTATTATGGTTCATTGGCTAATTAATTTACAAATTTGTAAGACTTCATTACTCCATTTGAACCCTCATTAAAAAAAGCAAATGAGGTATATTATATTAATTAATATTCCTATTAAGGGTGATTGTTTGAAACAAACCAATCGATTTCACCTTGCTGAACAATCATTACAAAGAGGTGAATTTTTTAAAGGGGCGGCTTGGAGAGGGATACCACTTGGTAATAGACACTTAAACCAAGTACCTAGGACAAGTGCACACCAACCTGAACTGTTTTGGAACATCTGAAACAATCCCCCGTCAACAGAAGTGGCGGGAAATGGGGAAGGCGTGGTTTTCGAATATGGATGATTTCGCATTTAGAGTGAACATTATTGAGATTGAACACGCGAGGCTAGTTTTCTCCGACATCTCGAAGTGTGATATTTATTCTTAATTTTCGCGAAATTTTACATCCCCTCACACTCGAAGAGTGTTCCAGCGCTAAAGGGATGGTTAAGATTAGGGAATGTCTAGAAAACACTTTGGAGCACGCTCTCCCTAAATTTCATGATTGTACATTTCAAAACGCAGAAGTTATGTTGAGTCGAAGGAAGTGCGCCACTAATTTTGCCTCGCTGTATGTAAACATTACAGTGGTCGCAGCAAAAGAAAAGGAATGAAGGAGGAGTCTAAAGACCATGTAAAAGTCGAGGAGCCAATGCCAGCAATGCGAGATTGCCGACTTATCGTATCGGTTTAGACACGTGGGCGTTTTATTTGTATCAGCAGAATTTTCGTGAGTTTACGTTCGGATGCTACCACGTACACCAGCCGATTCGTAGAACCGGCAGCAATTGATATGCCAACTGTGGTGGGTAGGGTTTGATCTCTAACCTTTTTCTGAAAGAACAGTACCTACTAACCTTAGCCTTAAAAGAACAGTGTCTAAAGTCAACTTTTCAACGGTTTAGAGCAGCATTGTATGAGTGCTGTGGCATGCCGTCTGAAATGAGTCGAGCTACGCCAGCCCACCCCCCGTGGCAGACATATGACAACATCGCGCTTTCGCTCCATTGGTTACGACTCGTTACTTTTCTTTCGCTGCGAGGACTAGCTTATTATCAGCGGCTATTATTATTTGCTTGCGAATTTTTAAGAAATATTCTTTCTTAAATTCCCATTAATATCGTGAAAATGTATTCATTATTGATGATAGTTGGGTTTAATGAACTGAGATTAGTGTTGGCTTTAACTTTACTTTAGTAAACTGAATCTCACATTTTCGCTGATTCTATAAATAAATAGGGTTTTTAGCCACTACCTGATTGATATGAAACGTATTTTCTTAATAATAATATTCACGAATTGATATAAAAGATAGCTTCAAACAATCTTCGTCATAACCTCAATACTGGTTTTTAATACTGATTTAAATGCGTTTTTAATTTAAATACAGTTTAATATGCGTAAATATTTACATCACTCCTCTCAAAAGTTCAAACAGCCCTGAGTTTCGTGCCTGTATTAATTTAAACGTTTCTGAGCAAGGGTTATAACCATGAAGCAAATTCAGCAAGATACTTGAAGGAGCGTTTGCCTCAAGATGAGTGGGAGACTTCACCCTATATTACGCCGTAGACGCACAGTGAGATGAACGACTAAATTACATATGCTTCGAGTCATATATTCGCCACACTATTCCCTGTGCTTACAAGCAGCTTCCGTCGGACTTCATTTCCAAGATTTCCATCAGCAGCAGGAGATTTCTCGCAAAACTCTAAGAGCAGGAAGTCCAGGAAAACAAGTGGAACGGCGTTCTAGCAAACACAAACTTCGAGGGAATATCTCACAACGTTTAAAATAAATACATACAGCTCGGGATCTTGTAGTTTAATGCAAATACAAAACATTTTATCATCCTTTAAGGATCTGCTTGGATTAGAAAATGAAATAAAATGATTCTTTATGATTTGGTTGGTTAAACTAGCCTGTCTTAATAATGCAGTGAATACTTGGCAAAAGTTAAAATCATTAATAACTTTTAATTGTTTATGTAAGAAATCTAAGGGCTCTAATGACCTCGATGTTGACGAGCCCTAAAGCCCCACAAAAAATGTAAGTAACCCTAAAGTTGACATAAACTATAATCGGTTATCTATATACATGAATGTGAATTCGACAGAGTGACTGGCTCATCAAACTTAATATGTGATGAATAGCTCTAAAATTTTACAGGAATCCTCTCAATGATTGTTGCAAATCCTCTCAGTGAATGCAAATTACTTATTTATGAAATCAGATATTTTCGGAATGTTTCAATATATAAGATTAAACTACAAGAATATATCTTTCAATGCAAGACAATAAAAACAGAAAAAAGTGGAGTTAGAAGTAAGAAAAAGAAATGGAATCTCATATCGCGAAATGGATTTTCAATTTTCTATTCACACGCAGGAAAAGAAGGAAACACTCCACGTGAACACCTTGCAACACCTACTACGTAGCAGAAAAAGAATTTTTCGTTTGTGAATTTTCTACATTTAAACGGCGTCTTACCACGTGATTGAAACACAAATTTTTTTTTTCAACTTTTTATTTTCTTTTGTAAAGAGTATATTTACTTTGTTGAGGGCTGCGTCCTTCGTTTTGATTTTTTCGTATCCAAAAACTCGGCTAACACGAAACCAAAAATCGCTCATTTATATAGCTAAATTAAATTTAACTAATATTCTGTATGATAATCTGAACGTTTACCCTTATTAACAAGACTATTTTATTGACGTGAAGAATATGATAGTGACCACTCTCCGCAATCTGCATCGTGACGCGTCAGAGCTGTCATTTGTTAGGACTCAAGAAGTCAAGTAACTTCCTTTCAGCAAAATGAGTCAAGTGTCGTATTTTTTAAACAACTTTTAAATGCTGTTATCTCCAAAAGGAAAAAGGTATAACAGAAAATCAACAACACTTTTTTAATGCTCTAAAAAAAGGTACTTTGTGTGATTTGCTCCGTCCGGTTACGCAGAAAAAGGAAAGCAAATTTCTGGGTCATTTGCATATAAATGTTTGTGATGAATCTTTGCGTGAGTTGAAAAGAATTGTTTTGCTTTTTCGAGAGTTATTCAAGTGATACTTAAACTATTTTACATCAACACAAACCGATACGCCACTGTAAGACTCACCATTCACCGAAGTTGAACCGTTGTGTAAATATATCCTTGCGTGCATATGTTTCAAACTACTACAATCACACATCCCTTTTCATTTCCTAACAAACATTTGCAACGATAAAATGGTGATAATAAACAGTCACAGATCTCACTTGCTTCATGAGAAGATAAAACTGCGGATGAAAAGAAAATCGTCAAACGATTAATTTTTTTTCTATTATCATTCTCTCAAAACGAAGGATTTACAGATTTATTTTGAACATTTCTCTCTTTTACTAAAAAAATGAACAGTCTTTATTTTTAAAAAAAGGAACAAAAGCTTAGTAGCAGAGAGAGTTAACCAAAGAAGAGAAATTTATTTTCGTTCGAAACGCAGTCCAATTCGAGCATCCACTAAACTCTCAGCGGAATTCGAGTTCACACTCCACACATTTTCACAGGCGAGTAATTTCAAACGAGAATTGTGTATTCAGGACGCGACTCACGGGAGAGAATGAGTTTATTTTTACATCCACTTTTACAAACACTTCAAACTGTGAGTTGTTAAAATCTGCAAGAGCGTTCACTTGTTCTTCCATTCGACAAGTCGAATTCGAATTGTTCATGGATCAGGTTCATAGACCAGGAAACATTCGCTAGTGTTTCAATGGAGAAGTTACACGTGGGGAGATTAGGGAAGACAAATGTGATCCACGGAAACGTTGTTACCTATCAAGTAAAGAATATTATTGTTGACTCTTGGTAGTGTATTAAAGTAGAGCTTAACATGTGCTAATAATTCACATATACCGTTAAAGAATGTAAAATGTTAAGAGAGTTGAAACGTATGAATTTGCTATCTAGCGTAACAATTAATTTCTACGAATCCTTTGATTCTATAACTGAAATGTAATGAGTGAATTATGAAGTATGAATTACGAATTGTGAATTATGAGTGAATAATGAAGTAAAGGAATATAGTGGACGACAAAAATCAGTACCAATCTATTTCCAGACACATCGTTTTGTGACAAAAATGAATTTAAAAACTCATATCTCTTTAGCGTCATTCCAGAGGACACGCACCTTCTATACAGAAATTTATAATAAGATCACAGCAAAATGCTTTCGATGACTTTTCTACGATGTTCATGAAAACAGAGATACTCGTATTTAAGTACGTAAATTGTTTATATAACAGTGAAGAAGAGATGATGGACTGCAGGGAACTACTACATGTAACCCATCACAAAAATAAAATCTCTTGGATCATACCGGCTTAAAACTCTGTGCCGACAGAGCATAGTAAAATTATTTGACTCTTAGAGCTACCAATATATTTTATAAAACTGACATAAATACAAAAAAAATGTCATAAAACAACCTGGGTAAGCTGTTCGACTTAGGCTGTTTTCCTTAAAATAATCTCAAACAAGCGCCAATTTTTGTTTCAATTCTATTCAACAGAACTCATTTCTCTTAATATCCTTCACATCTATTTTATTTCTATTGTATTTTTTAAATTCAATATTTCCTCTTTGGTTTGGTTAATTTGATATAATACCACAAGCTTAATTTTATTTAACGTCATGAAAAAAAATCAGCGACTAGCACATACTCGAGAACTACTTTATCTCTATTAGGGCTAGGGTATCTTTCATTTTCCTCTTTTCTCTCTTTTTTTAATGTTTTTAGTAAAGTCTTGAGATATGTTGGGATTTGTGTTTTGAGTTGTAATGCAGGAGGGTTTTTAGTGGGTATGGCTGAGTCTTTCGGCGAGTCCCACACGCGGGGAGAGTCATGTTGGCTCTCCCTAGTGCGTAACTGCATTTTCCCTACCTGTACAAGTTTTAAGGGCTCTAATGACCTCGATGTTGACGAGCCCTAAAGCCCTAAAGCCCCACAAAAAAAACAAAAAACTTTATCTCCGTGAAAAAGCTTTAATGACTCGACATCTCTTCGGTCTTGGGTTATTGATTTGCATCCGAACAAAAGTTTATTCGAGCGCTGACACCGCTGTTTTCCTCGTGCACGGAAGGCGAGTGGTACGCAGCGACCCAAGGATCATTTATGAGGGTCCAGGAAAGGTCATTCACTGCCATTAATGAGTAACTCATACTAATCCAACAACATCACTCCTCTGTGGGGATCACCAGCGTGGGTTTCAGAGCCACTACGGTCCACGAAGTATAGGTCCCAGTACGGCAGAGTATATACAAGAGAGAATATACACTTGATTTTAAAGTGACCTAGAATGCAAACCCGGTCGATTTACGAGTGATTGTCAATGAAAAGCAAACATGGTTGCTGTACGTTTTTTTCATTTAGTCAGAAAATTCTTACTCTTATAATAAATAATTTGTTTCAGAACGTTGAAACGTACGAAGTTAAACGAAGTAACGATTTATCAAACAGTTCCGAATTGGTTATTGTAAAGGCGCATGTCTAGTATTTGACGATTTACACACAAATAACACACATATTTTTGTAAGTAGACTCGTTTACATAATAATTAGTTTTTCCAGTCACTAAATCGCCAGCGATAGTAATCCGAATAACATGAATTTTGAACACAGAGAATGTTTTCAAAGTAATGAAATTGTAAAGTATAGGACGCGTTTTTACTATATTCTTATCTGAACACACGATGACAGAGATTAAAAATTATTGGCGTTACTGCATCAGAGTACAGTTTTACATAATGAGTATATCCACATCTGCTCCCATATTATATCAGTGAAGTAGTTGTAGGTGAGAAAGAAGGTAAATTCAACAATATTGCATTAACGATTATTAATGCTTGTAAAATTAACTTCGAGAAGAAAACTATGAGAAACATAATTATGAAATACATAAAACAAAAACCATATTAATAAAAGTGCATTCCATGATTGCTTGTGACATGGTACTCAGAAAAAGTAGTCGAAAAACTTCAAAGGACTATTCTTAAGGATTAATGCCAGTGAAGTTCAAATTATTAACCCGCAAGTTGTTTTTCACATTCCTAATTATAATATCAGATTTGTAGGTTATGGACGCATACGACAATGTGAATTTGCTGGTTGAATAGCTTGATTTCATCTCTCATCGTTAACATCATTAAACAAATTCATCAGAAATTTGTAACAAAATCTACGTTCTAATACAAAAGTATTAGTAAATGAAAAATCGCTAGCATTAGATGCTCAATAAAATGCTCTAAAATTAAAACTGAAATGATTGAATTTGACATTTCTATGAAAAAATGAACATTTTATTTAGTTATATATGATATCCAATTTTTAACATTCGTACAAGTTGTAAATCAGATTATTATAGTGTGTGGTGCGATCCATCCATTTAAGGCAGTACTAGCGTTGGAAGAATTTAAAATATATGATATCGGCATAAATAAATAGACTACCATGTATTTATTGTGAACAGGTATTTCATACACTTGGTAATTGTGGAGCGTTAGCAGCATTATCAAAGAATGATAAATTGAAAGGCGATTCTATGTTGCTCATTGTTTTATTGGTATAAAGGTTTTTCGGCTGCATAGCATGCATCGTCAGTAACATACACTGAGTAACTCTAACATAAACTCGGAGTATGTTACTGACGATGGCTGCTATGCAGCCGAAAAACCTTTATACCAATAAAACAATGAGCAACATAGAAGCGTCTTTCAATTTATCATGCTATTTCATGTCTATTTATGCTTATTTCACATATTTTATTGATTTAATTAAATAAATAATTAAAAATTTACGACCTTTTATGGACGAATAATATTTATATTTTCTGTGAAGAGCACACTACGTTTCGACATGAATTTAAGTCGTCGTCAGGTGATCAAGAACAAATTATAACAGTAAACATAACAACAGGACAAATGAACATGATATTAAACATAAATACAAATACAAAAAAGCAGAAACACAAACGTGTTATAATATTGTAATGTATAAACCAGATAGTTTTTCAATATCTGTGCGTAAATTAAAACTCCCGTGTGTATTTTTTATAAATATCATTTCTGATATACGTTTGTAAAACTTAACTTCTTTTCACAGAAAATATAAATATTATTCGTCCATGAAATAAGTTTTTAATTATTTATTTAATTAGAATATATAATGGACGTTAATAGTAGTAGAATTTTAACGATTTAATTCTACCTACGCTAGTATTACCTTAAACACAAAGAATGGATCATTAGATGACAAGAACCTTCGCGTCGTTGTGTCCTTAGAGATCGCCTGCGCTCTAACGATGAACAACAGAGGGAAAATCACCTGCCCGCTGCGAACTTCCTGTCGAAGGCGGACGCGCAGAGCACGGAACGTTTGGGGGCGCGGGTGCAGCCGGAAGCGGAGGCGTCTGCGCACGAGAGCGTCAAGGAAGGTTCGGGAACAGCAGCAGCAGTAGCTGATAGCTCCTGTTGCGCCCCTGATGGCACCGGGGACAGCAATGCGGCGCCCAGCAGCAACCACCTGCGCGAACAAGAATTAGTAAAAATTAGGGTTATGTTTACTTACATTGAGAGGTAGCTCATTGTAGTATTTATAAATGGGAAATGTAGCGTGCTATAGAAGCTAATCTACATGGCGCGATAGGAGGTAGGAGGTGGTGGTAGGGTTATTGCTTGCTGGGTTTACCAACAACTTGGCCCACGTGGTGCAGTTAGTAGGAGTAGTTAGTAATAGTAAGAGTTAGTGATACTAGGTGTAGTAGGAGGTGGATTGAAGGAGGGCGGTTCGCTGTTCAATTGTCACAGTTACATGAACTGGGACATTCATGTAAAAAACTACAAATATTTTTCAGACCTCACCGGGAATCGAACTCATCTACTATTCACTTGCTCTGAGTAATATACCAGAGGTTCAAATCTCAATAACGTCATTTTCAATGTTTTTTATTGAACATGAGCATTTCTAGACATTATTGTCATGATATCTCCGCTCAAAGTCACTCTTTTCCATGGTTAAAACAGTTCCATCTCCATATTTTTTCGACCGGAAGCAAAATTTCTGTTTCTACAACCTCTTGACCTTTTGAGGTGCAGTCAAAAAGGTATACGGTCATTGTTACGGAAAATTCACGACACGTATGTGGTATCGATAATAAAACTTTAATTTTATTAATCAGAAAATTACAAGCATTAACTGGTGCACTTACAACTCATACTTAATATGAGTTATTTAGTACGAAAGTTTTTAGTATAAGTAACTGACTAGAGCTCATAATATTTGCATATAATTTTCAGAAAATTATATGATGAGCACTTTATTTGTACTTTTAGTCATTTTGCACAACCATTTTTTTAAATTTATTATTTTAGATCCTTTTGTGCTATCTAATTTTTTTAATCATTTGATAATACATTGAAAAGTTTGATTGCATTGATATAATTATTTTTTGGGCTTACAGTTTTTGATACTTTTTGGTATCTGGGTGTTTTTTATCCTGGTTCTACTTCTTCAATTTACAAAGCTGTAACTAAGGCTTTTGTAGTTATAAAGTATGGATTCATAAGCAAATATTTGTTTTATATTCAGCGGAGTCTCTTTGTAAAATTAATTTTTAATTATTCAAAGAAGAAGAATTTATTTATTGGTGTTTTATAAGCAGATATCAAAAGAATGAACTAGATTCAACTCACTATGAGACATAAGGGTTGTCTCACAGCCAAACATGATTCCGCTGACGAGCTCAGGTCAATGGGCGAAGAACACTTAGTACTTCGTAAACCAGTAGCGCGAACGAATTAGAGGCAGCTAGAGCAGTAGCGAGTTCTGCTCTAGCTGCCTCTAATCGGATGAAGTCGTTGATGAGAGTACATGTTTCGTAAATGCGTGGGTCTGTAACCACAACCTTTGTCGTATTGTCCTCATGTTTATCAGCAAATCTCGGGTTTGAATGCGTAATACACTTAATTTTAATTGCATTTGAATTGGAATGTAAGAAACAATTCCTCATTCATCTCGTATCAAACTATTCGATAAATCCTGGGAAAGTGCTTTTTATGCGGAAGTTACGTTAAAATTTTAAACTGTCCAAATCCTGTTTGAGTGCTTCGGTGAAATAACTCTAATGCCTACCATAAATAAAACAGTTCGACCGAACAAAATAAAAGGTTTCTGGTCGATTGCTGATGTTTTCCCGATAATTTCATTGACATTCAAAACTCATGTTACTAAAATTGCTTTCAATAAGTTTAGTTGGGTGTTAAATAAATATATCCGTTACAAACCATTTCCAGAAATTCCCAGGTCCTGAAGATATCTTAAAGTAACTCAACGAAGGGTTTCTCGTACTCGTCTAGGATGATAAGATGATAAATTAAACGTCGTTTGTATGTTACTCATAGTTTTAATGTTATAAAACGCAGCCATCGTCAGTACTGAAATATATATACATACACTGAAATATATATACATATATGAAAATGACAATAATTGAAACATAAAAGCATAACATGAAAGTATACAATAATTGAGATGCAAAAATAGTATCGAAGGAAGTGTAAAAATTACTGAAATAAAGAAGAAATTTATCATTATTTGATAATGTTGCTAGTGCTCCACAATTACCAAGACATCTATGATGTTATAAGACGTAGACAAAGCATTTATGGTATACACCATTCTCTAGTTGCAGACGTAGAAGCTACAAAGCGGTCACAAAATTAAGTTTATTACGTGCAGCGACAACCATGAATAATGTAAGAGTTTCCTTGTAGGAAACTTCAGTCATTTTGTATATTTACGTTGCCTATTTCGTACATCTGTCTAGTATATGTGCTTGTGTATGTAAAATTTTCCATCAAAAAAAAGGTACTGAACGTTACGGTGCGTAATTATTGAAATCTAAGATAAATATTTTCTTATCATCTTTGCCAAGAGGCTTTGTTACTCATGAATCTTCCACATTATTTTAAATCGTATTTTCATAATACATACATAACTACCACTGAATGGCATTATTCAGGAACGCAAATCTTTCTTTCAAGTCGAGGACGACTTTTTACGGTTATTTTATTATTATTATTATTATTGTTTCAAATATAAAATTCATTTCTAAAAATAAAATGTTTAAATCCAATAAGTTCCTTGACTCTATCTTTTCAATAATTCTGGATAAAATCTTTCTATAAAAGAGAAACGTACCAGCTTCGTTGGTTAACTGACAATTCCAATAATTTCAGACAAGTTGCTTAACAACCAAGTTTGTAGATTTCAAAGTAAGAATCATATTTCGAAACCATTTACATTCCCTTAAAAGGAACACAAAGCAAAAAATACGGAGAAGCACACTGTGGATTTACGCCAGAAGAAACATCAATTTACTCCTTCAGAGATTTATTCGCTTGAAAGCGAAGAGGAAGGTTCCCTGGACTCAATTAAAATCACCGCTCGGCTGCTTCAATGAATTCGCTCAAGCGGGTGGTGCAGTTCCTCTCTCAATCACGGTTAGCGCTAGTGCTGCCTGTACAGCCTCTGGGAACCCTCTTGTAACCTTCTCTCGTCTTTCGTGTTCCATGAATAGCAAGAGACGTAATGATACTAGGTGAATTTTCCCGGAGAATACTATACTTTAGTGAGTGATTCCATGAATAAGTTTAGAAATTATAATTTTGAGAATCACACTAGAGGAAAAGGTGGAAATACGGGACCCGTCGATTTTGTCTTTAATTTAAGGTACTTTGCTTTTGCAATATACACGTTTTTTTGCCTCAACGTACAACTGGAACATGTTGACTAATGATAAAAAATAAAACGACGAATAAAATTAACTTTTGGTTCTCAAAAATGAAAATTTTTGAAAAGTTTGTGAAACGACCCTCCAAAAATGGGTGCAAATTTGCCTCCTCTTTAAAATTCAGGAAACTCCATCTTGATTAAAATTTCTAAAAACCAAGTAATGGAATCTTCATACTTTAATGCACGAAAATGAGAGAAAACATTTGGTGCAAAGAAATTACAAAATAGGAATTTTAAATTTCGACGTGATATTACTATTATGTTGTAGATAGTTATGAGAAAGGTTTCAAATTGCGATTTTAAAGGAGTGATTTAGGATAAAATGTACAATAGTTTGGAAATATCTCACCAACTAGTAACGTCTCATCAGAGTTTTGGTACGAAAATGTAGTGTTTTATTTACAAAATGTTATAAAAATGTTAAACCGTAACATAAAAATACTCCAGTGTGAAATCGGATAAGGTTACTTCATGCGCAGCTGCTCAGTTAACCCTGTGCGGATGCTTTAGCAACACTCACAGAACGCTCACGAAACACTTACATGTCTTCAGCCGTTTGAGCCAGTGCTCAGAGACAGCTCACCGATTACACTCTGGGAATTCATTTAATAAGAAACAATCTACAACCAATGATATTGTAAATAAGCTTACACAGAGTGAGAACTGTTCGACTTGCACATTTATTATATGAGGACTACAAGTTACGCACAACGCTGTGAATACATTTCATAACATATACTATTATTTATATTACATTTGTACCTACCTACGAAGGTTCAGAAATAATAAAAGCCAAGCAAGAAATAAGTGGGCGTTTAGTGCGCATGCAGGATACAAAAAGAAACTGGAACATTTGAACATTTAGATACTAACAAAAAATGCATATCATTGAATACGAACACTCTTAAAACAATTTTATGATTGAAATACCCAAATAAAAAGTTAAAAAATATTATTCAAATATAAAAAAATATATAACATAACTTAAACCGTTATTAAGGAAAAATAAAACTCATTTACATTATTTCAGTAGATACAAACAATTTCTAAGTATACGCAATTTAATTGTTGTAACTTAAACCTTTTAATACGCTTAATATTTCGGTAGAAAAAAGAATAACCAGTTTTCAGCACACGATTGAAATCTCATTGACAATAAACCAAACGAATGTCGTTTCATTTCACGCAAATTTTCCGACGTAAAGATAATGCTAAAATACGACCTCGGGATCTGGTCCTCCCCGGTCATCAATAGCTGTTAACGTGAAAGCTCTAATCTCTTCCCCAACACCTGATGGTCATCCTTGAGAGCCGCGAGCAGTTGAAGTTTTATTTGAGTCATGAATCACAGGGCGGTTAGCGAAGCTTCGCGAGAGGAGAGCGGCGAAGTACAAATGGCCCACTCGACAACGAAAGAAAGTACCCAACAGATTAATGTCATGACGAATTCAAAAGAGATTATTGATGATACGAAATTTTCTAGTCACACAATAATTTACTTTCAGACAAAAAGAACCCATATTCCCGTTTATTCAGAACAGTTATTTTAAAATATGTCTAAATGTTGAATATTGCCGTTCGATTATCATAAATATCCTAAATTATCACAAATCTAATATAATGTTAGGGCAAATCAAATGTAATACCTTTTTTAAATTGTATAAAAATTGAATTATATCAGGCAATAGCGTACCCGGAAATTACCTCTGGAGGGGTCATGAGAGCTTATGGTCCTTTTGTCATGAGAACAAGTACTCTTAAATTACATATAAACTATATAATTAGTACCCATGTATGAACTTTAAACTTTGTTTTACCGTAGGAAGATAAATTCTAGTCGCTTGGTAGTGTTCGATTCAGTTCCTCCAAGCCCATCGGTGCGCCCCTAATATCCGTGTTTTCTTAAATTGTAATCGTTTGAGTACATTATATCTGTAGTCCCATCGCCAGGGGCGGATCCGAGATTTGATTTTGGGAGAGACCCATAAAAAAACTCCTATCATTCATTAATCTTACGGTGTTATTATTTCACATTTTATAAGAACACCAATAAAATATTTCGATCGTTAAATTATTGAACTAATAAAGTGATATTATTCCAATAACAAATTATTTATTTTCTTTTATTTATGATTTACACTTTTTCTGTTATCTTTCTATTCTAAATTTTATTGAGGTTATTTTCTATTAGATAAGTGGCTAGGAATCTCGCTGGAGCGCGTGTATACTGGAAACAGTGAAATATCGCAGCCCTATGCTCATGTTCTCGAGTTGGAGTTGAAATCTACAATAGAAAAGTAAGTCATATGTTAGACCTGTGAAGTCGTCTTTTTGCATAAATTTTATTAGTTCGTCTTCTTTCTCTCAATGGACATAATTAATTTTTTTAAGTAAAATAATTACCTTTTCTATTACTATCTCGGTTCTTTTTTGTTTTTGTTCAAGTTCCTATCCTTCTCAACAATTCACTTAAACAGGAACAAATGTTCGCTCGTGTGTCCGAGCAAACAATGAGTTAATGGACCAAATCCCTCCTGAGTGTGATCCAGTCATGACACGCACACTGGCTGGAAGCAACAGAAGAAAAACGAGCTGCGACCTGACAAGGGCGTTTCTTTCGCGAATGTCCTCGCCACGCACGAAGACAACATTTCATTATCTCTTCACCAAAAGCTTTTCCAAACTGACGCAATAGAGGGAGTGTTTGTTANGCCATAGATATTGTCAAAGAGTTTACATATTTAGGGGTACAGCTGTCAATGAATCTAGGTTAGAGTAGACACAAGGAAAGTGCTAAAAGGAAAGGTATGTTTGCGCTCAATGAAATAAAAAAATGTTAATTAGTGTCCCTGAAATTGCCCCAAAGCGATCGGATAAAATGTTTAATTCTATACTTGTTCCCATTATATCATACGGGGCAGAGTTATGGGGAACAGGGGATAATTCTCTTTTTTCTTCCTTTCAGACCGGTTACCTAAAGCACATTTTAGGAGTTAAAGCACTGCTAATAGTGGGATTCTGTGGGAATTCGGAGAATATTCACGGAAAAGTATACTGGCACTAAAATCACTGAAATATTGGCTTCTCATCGAAAGTGGTAAGAAGAATGAAATTGTATTAGAATGTTACAAAAACAGTAGAGAAATCGGATGGTGCACAAAAATTAAATTTATTTTAAGTAAGTTAGAACTTGGGGATTCTGGCAAAATGACATAAATGAATACAGTTATGCAAATTGCTTAGAAAATATCAAAATAGAGCTCAGGAAACTCGATAAGGTGGAATCGGTTTTAGATAGATTAGAGAAGCATTCGCCTATAGTACAAACAGTGGTCGCCGGGGCATGGGGACCAAAGCCATACATTGATTGGCTAAATAAATCAAATAGAGCAGGCTACGCATGGTTTAGATTGGGTCGTTGGAAAACTCGAAAATTACGAGGCGATCTAAATAACACCTGTCCGTTTTGCGCAGAAGAGGAGGAATGGAATCACATTTTATTGTTTTGCGCCAATACCCAACACAATCGAAACAAATGGCTTTCCGAAGAGGGCTTTAGCGAAAGAGCAAGAAACATTGGTCTGGCAATAGAAGTTATGAGGGATAATAGATCAACGGTAGTGCAACTCCTGAGCAGTTTCTTCAGTATTGTCAGGGGAGGAAAGGGAAAAAAAAGATTCTTGAAATCTTACAAGAATGTGATTCTGCCGCCCCTTCTTAAATTTGTTCCAGGTCTCTTGCAACTTCAAAAAAGAGGAAGGACGAAGAATAGAAAAGAAGATACCTAATTGATACTTTTGTTATTATTATTATTAGTAGTAGTAGTATTACTCATTATCACATAAAAAATTTTAGTATAGTTAATCTTATTAATCAATTATTTTACATAACTTGTAATTTATGTATTAAACTTGCTTATCCTGACCGTTCGTTTTCCGTGGTTCCCAACGGTGCTCAACGAATATTCTAGCTGCATCATGCAGTCTAACTTTACTTCTCTAGATGTACATCTGTCTTCTTTTATCGTAAAACTTAAGTACCAAGCACTAGAACGTTCGTTGAGAGTGAATGCCAAGATACAGTATGCACAGCCCACGGCAACCTCGGGCTTAAACAAAGGCCCTCAGCCACACCAATAACTTTGCATTGTATATTTTTTCTGTTGTATTTAGATTTAACAAATTTTGATTAATAAAACCTATAAGACAGAAGTGTCGCTTTATTTTCAAGATTTGCATAATATATATTGCTTACCTTATTTACGTTCAGTCCGATTGTTCTGAGCATCAAATGAACTTCTTCATTAAATTTCCATAAAGTAATGCTAAATCATATTAATTGATTTTTGTAACATTCACGTATATTTGAATATTTATATCATTCCAAGAAAAAAATACAAAAGAAAAAATAAGTGATAATAATAATAATAATATAATTTGAAAGCAGATTGTGAAGCAGGCATTAAATTCTACACCAGAAAGTACTCTTTCAAACCCTGAATTGAAGTTGGACATATCCATAACACGATTATTAACTACACATTGAGCTCGTGAGTATTGAAAGGATTTTTTGTTTCCGTTAATCGTCATTGTTCTTTTGAAAATTTTTAACAAATATGTTTCAATATTGTGTAGCATTCTGCAGCTAAAGATACCGAAAGTTACCAGAAATATTGAGAGTACTAAAGCAAAAATGATATAAAGTTCGTCATATTAAAAATTTGGTAAGTTAAAAATTCGTAATTGATTACTGGACTTACCAAATGATTTAGTTCGTTTAATCTTTGGATAGTAATCGTGCAATTAATAGATTGCCGATTAATGACTATATTTTACCGTTCCTATTTTGAAAGACATATAACTGACATTTCCTGCTTCTTTCACACACACACTTCGTACAGAAATCAATCATCTTGTTTTCATCGGACGTTTTAATCGATATCTTAAAATTCCACTCAGGTTGTTTCATTACGTACCAATCGTTCCCTTACAGAAAATCCAACCCTCCAATATGCACCAAGTTACCCTTGAACTAGCCGAATATTAGTTTTGTTCATTCCTTGTAATTACGAAACAATGCCTATGAGATTCTTCATATCATGCCATGCTGACGATGCACGAAAAATATTTGATTGCCCAAGCACCAAACGTTAAATAAAATATCACTTATTCATAGTCAGGTGCACCAACATTCGTTAAAATATAACAGTCATTAATTTCTGATTTAACACATATCTAGAAATTGAGATGCAGTTAGTCTGTATGGGTGAGCGTTCGTGATAGATTGTCGGAACTTTCGTTGGACGAAATGTTTTATTAAGATTACGTAGTTCGAAGGCAACTGAAGATGGTTGTTGTTGAGAAAGGGGATCCATTTCATGAACTAACTGAGCATCAGTTTCAGGAACGGTATGGGCTAACGAAGAGGACAGTATTGTCCCTCGTGGAACGTGTACGTGCGAGGTTAGGGTTTCCAACGGACATAAATTTTCCCGTCTCACCAATTAACCGTGTATTAAGTTTGCCGATGTTTGCTTCTTCATGGATTCCATACCCATAGCATATTGCAAAATCCTAGNTTTGCTTCTTCATGGATTCCATACCCATAGCATATTGCAAAATCCTAGTAAAATAAACAAGTCGCAAGTTCCACTATAGCTCGAAGTTATGAGAAGTAGTGAAGTGAACATCAGACGGCCGTGGAAGAGAGCGCTTGCCGGTAGCGCACTACATTTTTTTCGAAAAGAGTGTACATAAATACGACTTGACTTCCCGGTGAGTGCGTTCAATGCTTTAAATCCAAATTTTAACGCCCACTAGGTAATTCCCGTTAACTATCGAGAATTTAGAATGGTAATTAATGAAATATTTCAATATTACAAACACGCGTTTCAAACACAATATTTGGGTCGAGGATATCCAATTCTCGGAAAAAAGTAAATTCATAGTATTTAATGCTACTTGACATTTATATATACCTGTTTATTCATAATCTCTCGGCGGTATTATTTCATACTTTATATTATCTGAAATATGAATAAAAATATACTAAGCAGTATATGAATAATGTATCACTCTTATTTTATACATACAGTATTTTAGTTTGATTCTCAGTGAAAGGAATATGGTTAGTATCACCCAGTCAAAGAAAATTGTAATTGATCGCTGCGCTGGCACGTTCACAGCATTTTAATGTGTTTAAAATTTAAAAAAAGCCTTAAATAGCAATCTATGTAATGCCCCACCAATCCAAGAATATATTTTTAATTTCTACCAATGCTCGTTAAGTGAGTTTGGAAATCTATTTTTATGATCTTAATGAATCAATTCTTTCTTTTGTGTCAAAAATTTTTATCAGAAACTAAGATAACCAATAGTTGGCTTCTGACACAATTATATGCCGCATCAATGATCTTAAAATAACGTCTGATGTATAACGTATTGATACAGTTCTCCATTTCGTTATTGTCTTACCTACAATAAATTTACGAGTCCAAAATTTTCACTTACTTTAAAGTTGGTAATATGGAGAAATACTGTTTTTTTAGAAAGTAGCTTTATGTTTATACGACCGTCTACCTGCCGTATATGTGAGAAAGAAAAGCTTCAGTTAATTCGCTTCACTTAATTCGTATTTTCTGCATTCATCACGTGCATTACTATTCATACAATAAAATGTCTCATAATTAACTTTATCTCAATTATTTATATATCAGAAAAAGTAAAGAAAGAAAAAAATGTAAAGAAAATTAAATGTCTTTATGAGAGATGTCGCCATACAAAACACCTAATGCACTTGAGAATTTACGTAGTTTTGATTGAATCACTTTTTAAAGAATATTTTTCAATAGGAGGAGGAAACGAATGTGTGATCCGCTGCACGTCATTTCATGTGACTCAAGAATAACATTAGGAATGCAATGGTAATTTCAATTTTATTACATAATTTTCATATTAATATAACCAAAGTCATTTATTTTTATGAGAAACTATTTATGTTCTTTCAATAAACTGAAAAGTTTATTCCAAATTAAATGAGTGCTGTGGTAATACGACTTAAATACATTCAGCAATAACTTAAATCTAAAATAAAAATAATTTACAACACCTGGAGATAGTTGGTTAAATTCAATTGACACAAACTTATTTATGGGTCATATTAAGATATCAAACTTACGAACAAAACACAAAAATATACTCAGTTACAATTATCACAGGGTGGAAGTTAAGTCATACACTATCACTATATACCATATCATTATATACTAAACCCACTATTCAACGATTATATGGTATTTTCTGAGAGTCGTTCAATTCTGCGAGAATAGCAGCTCGTTTATCCGCTTGAGCACGGTACAATTGCAGTTTATTGTCTTTCTGATTTCGTAAATCGTCTATCACAGGTTCTCGAAATTTCACATCGGCACGAGGATCGTCTGGAAGCGTGTTATTGAAAACAGTGTCTTGTATACTCCAGAATTGAGAGAAGTATGCGGTGAATGTCTGTTTCATGTAATCCAAGGTGCCTCCTTGCTCAATCAATCCGCGCTGTTTTTTCGGAGGAGGCAACGAAATGTGCGTGACTCCACAGATATGTTCGAGAGAGTCAGCTCCTGCGGGAATCAAGAGAGGTTTATGATGGTCGAGACAAACATTCTTGGATGGAGAAGTTCCGAAGCCAAGTTGACTCAGGGAATCTCTCGCTTTGCGTATGAGCGAAGGCTCTTGGGAGCTGTAGAACTGAAGAGAAGCTCCGAGAGTATGGGCCACGAAGCGAAGGCTGCGGCACACCATCTGTTTCCTCTCAGACACGAAATCTCGAAACAGATCATATTTCCCTCCTACAATGATCAAAGGGACTGGGAAAGGGTCGATATATGCTTGGTCAGGATGGTCTTTCCCCAGGGTCTCCCAAGCAGCTTCTTGTAATTGAGAAATATCCGGACCAATGCGACGGTGGATTATCTTCATCAGAGAACGAAGAAGTGAATCTACCGTTAACCATAGCGTGGCAGGAGAACTGAGATCTAGAATTAGCACAACACTGAGGGTTTGTATCCCAAGTGATCCTCGAGACGTCACAGGAGCATCCAGCAATCCTGATAACAACGTACCACCTCCAAGTTCCCAAATATGACAAATATCTTTTTCGATTCCTCTTCTTGATTTCCTTCCGTACGAGTATTCCATGGCTAATGTTGGCTTTGGTAGTTCATCACGATCCAAGAATCGAGAAATCAGAAGAGTTTTACCAACTCCTTTACTTCCAATGACTAATAAAGTGCGTTCGTTACCTTGGTTCATCAGTGGCTCGTTGTCCTTTTTATGCATGTGATCAATCGCTAAATCACGGAGAGTTTTATTTTTGGATGGAATGTATGATAACTTTACATTACTACGATAACGGGAATACACGTCCATGGCGACTGAGCCTTTTATACGTATTTAAATCTTGTATTGTGTCCGAACTGACTAGAATTAATCCATGTTCTTTCTTTCTCACAAAGGTCGAACTTTTCTGCTTCTGGATGATTTATTGATAATGGTTTCCTTGACAACACGAATAAAAACAAAAACCTGCTCTCATACAAGGTTGGTATTCCCATTTTCCAAATTGTAAAATACTGAAATTTATAAGGTTCTGAAAATTAAAATTCAACATTAATCATATGTACATTTATGTGTTTCTCTTTACTGCCAACAAGAGACAACGGTAACGAGCGATAAATAATGTAGAGTTCTTCATGAGATTTACTTACTACGCGCTCAGGAAACGTAATGGGGAGAACAGCGTCAAGATATAGTCCAGTTTGCCGTAACCAAGTTTACAAAAGCGAGACAAATCGCAGGGAGTTCAATTTTCCATCAGAACAGTCATACTGATTGAGAAATTGAAGTGAATAGCAATATATATTTTCAGACCATTCAAAATATTTTCTACAAAGCTACAAATATTTTCTTATACATAAACAATTGTACATTTATTGGCATATTTGTCCCATTTTTAACGAAAGTCTTCTATGCTAACAAGATTCGTTAGCATAGAAATCTCTTAGATCATTCGACGTAACATGATTAATAAGATTCGTTAGGTAAATAATTTGAAGTTCGTATGTTAACCATTTGTGTGACCATTTATGTATCAATATCATGACCATAGAAGCAATTTTTCAGGTTTTTTTGTCGTTCAAAAAACAATTTAAGAATATTTCAGCATAAAGAATAGAGATGTGCTATTTTTACTACTTAAATTCAAACAATACATATGAAAAATGGTCTTTAGTATGACTTAAGTAGTCTCAACTTGAATACTGACTATTTGTTGCTGGACAATAACGGTTGTCAAATAATAATTTCACCGTGTTTCGTTACAGTTTTTGTTCAATAACTTTTTTAGTTTACGGGCTCTAATGACCTAGACGTTGGCGTCCCCTAAAGCCCCAATTAAAAAAAAATCATTCTTAATTGATGGAAAAGGCTCCGCAGAAAATTTTTGGTATATTCTTTTTTGTATTAAAATTGTGCCATAGGCGATAGATAAAAAATATTTGTACCTTATAATTACTTCAGAATTTAAAAATATAATTACTCAGACTTCCGTAAGAAGAACAAAATGAACCAAAATGTTATCCACATGAATCAAAATGCTATCAAACTTTTTCATGGATCTAAGGGATCTCTTCCCTTGAAAACAATTTTAGGACCATCTACCACAATCGTCAGATCGGTTATAACACTTTAACTACCAATGCATTGATTACTACAATTCATTGTTCAAAAGGATAAATAGCCCGAATGTTCTAAGTATTTTATGAGGTAAGTTAAAAAATAATTTAAAAGCTCAAATTATTTTTATAAGTTATTTTTATAACATCCAGACTGTTGATATTAAATCAATCTTCAAAGAACAACAAGAACGGAATTCAAACATTAATGCTTCACTCCTGAGATCCTACAAACATTCTCCATTTCACAACGTTCAGAAGACATTTTAATACCACCTTTTTTTAATTTTCTTGTATACTTCCGTCACGTGAGTATCCTAATTAATGAAGAGTGTTCTAGGTCCCTCTTAAACCACAAGATCTATTGTTCGAATGTCGACTTGGAAATATAATTCTTTGAATTAGTTTTTCTAAATGTCGTGATGTGGAGTCAGCGTGGCTCAGTGGATAGAGCACTGAGTTGCTGGCTGGATGGCCAAAGATCGATCCCCGTTGAGGTGGGGATTTTCATCACGCCTCAACATCCAGACTGGCTCCCAGGCCTACTCAGCCTGCTATAAAATGAATACCAGGATCTAGCCTGGGATCGAACAGCTCGGAGCGAGATGCTGACCACATCTGCTCTTTCTAGTGCCGGGGTCAAGAAATTGCGCGAGCTCTAACCTCCGCGAAGGCCAAAGCCCACAAAGGGCAGTAGTGCCAGATAAGAAGAAATGTGGTAAAACTCTGGTACTGACTGCAACATTTTATACCATTTTTCCAGTTTTGAAAATATGTAAGACCAAGGGCCCTTAAATCTTCCTTTGCAAAAACATTAGCTTATCTTGGCCCAAAATGCTTTAACCCGTTGCCTAATAACATTAAATAAAGTCCAAATTTAAAAATATTTCTAGGGGGAAAAATTTGGCACAAGGTTTTTCAAGGACTTCAACTTTGTCAGCATTTTAAGATAGCATTAACAGTGAACTTTCTTGTTAGTATTTTAAGACAGCATTAAAAATAGTACACCGCATTACACATATTCATAACTCTGATCATAGTGTCAGTGTTCAGTGACAAATGATAAGCATGCGATGCAGTGACCGCTCAGTTCATTTGCAGGTCTGGAAAATGAATGAATGAACGGGCTGATAATTATTCTGTAAAATTGTATTCTTATCTTTTCTCTCAACATAACCACCGTTTTGCTCGATGATGATGGTTATTAATTCCTACATTTCAATCTTCATAAAAATTGTATTATTGAAGGAATAAACTTTTATTATTATAATGGTCATTGTTATTTGCTCTCAGATATACCTAGTATATTGGTCAGCTAAGGGAATGATGTATAAGGCGGTGTCCCTATCTAGTTATTGAAAGAAATTTCTAACTATGTTGTATGTATTAAGAATAATGGATTTCTGCATGACAATTCCGAATTAAAGTTGTTGTTATTATTACTACTCTGTTTTGAATGTGCGTCATTCCGAGAAAAGCCACGTCATCCACACGTAGGCTCTGGATTTTTCTGAAAATCAATGGATTTGATTTATTAAGAGACGATGTTTCGCGTCCTTTCTCCGTAAAAATATGCTTTTTTCAACCAACAAAAAAATTAAGAGCAATAACTTTTTGTTCTTTATGCACGAAAAAAAAAAGTTAGATAGTTCAGCCTAAAGTTAGCTGTGATAGCTCATGCGTTGGCTGTCTAGCGGACAGACAGAACCATGTGCTGCCACAGCTGTAGCTGCCCTGAAACAGTTTTCGTCTGATCGAGAGCAATTTTCTATCACTGCGGAAGCTAACGCTGTTTTGTCTGGGAGGAAGAAAGTTACTTCAACAGCTATAGCTTATAAGTTTTGCGCGTAACAGCTCAGTCCCGCTCAAAAATCTGACTTAGCTACAAGAACTGTTGTTTGGTCCTCGCCGCCGATCTCGTTCGTAGTTGCCGCTAAATGACACTCGGCTGCGCTGCCTTCTATGTATTCGGTTGTCTCATCACTTAGGCGCAGCCTGAGCAATTGTTTTACGGAGTCAAATCAACGATGGCTTTCGCAACTATGAATAGTTGTTTACTTGAACAAAATGATTCATTACAACGACTAAATGATGCCATCCCGGCGTTGCGTAGCCCGTAATTTGAATTCTAGACGACGAATATTTACTTCTCGACGTCGAGCAGTCAGTCGTACATTGATATTTTGAATTTCTGAAGGTTAATATTGGCGAATACCTAATTATTATTTTAAATAATGATATTTTCAAATGTATTAATCTAATATGAATAAATTTCAAGTATATTCAAAATAAAGAAACGTTTGGATACATAAAAACTATTTTCTTGTTTGTTTTAGATATATTTTTCAAGGTTTTAGAGATGATTACTATTTTACATATTTACTATTCATGATACCAATACCATGGTGTCAACTTTTAGACAACGTAACACAAGATAATAAAACATCATACTGCAGTAGCTCAACGCTAGCGTTCGCGTCTTCAGAGGGAAAGAAGCCTGGATCGAATACTGGCGCGGTCGGATACCTGAAGACGGACGTCGAAAATAAGAACGTTTGCTGTACGCCTGTGATGCAACAAGGTAAGACCATGGAGTTGTAATAAAAATGAATATTGTCAAGAAAGCTGAGAAAAAAGCATGCAGATAGTCGACATCGACTCACGTCGAATCAATATTACATGATTATTGGTTGGCGACATCATCTACTATAGGTTCCCTTTTCTTATCTGGCAGATTAGCTACTTAAGCTGTGGGAGCTAATGCTGTACGCTGTGATACAGAAGGTCTAAAATTGATGTCATAGACGGATACTAGCTGTACGAGCTCATGTATTGTGTGTTTCAATGCATAGTGAATTTAATGAATCCCTCATTAAACTCAAAAAATACTTGTACATTATGGGCCGGACTGAACGCCACAGACATAGGCATGTTGAAACATATGTGTAATATAAGCCGCCTAAATGAAATGGGTAAGAGCAAGGCGTAAGCGAGAGAAAACGTCGGTCGTTTATCAAATTGGAACGCATTATCAACACCAAAACACCATGAGCGGGATAATTGTTTCCTACGGTCACGATATAGCTTATCTGGAGAGTCTGTTAAGGATATTATATCCATAATTATATAGGACACGTTTACTATTACAATGGAACGAAAACTATCACTAAGACTATTTGGGTCATTTATAATTACTAGGGAGATATTTTAATGAGTAAACTTTCATTTTACAAAACCATGGTTTCAAAGATATTTCAAAACACATTTTTAAGAAATGTATATAAAAGTAATAATCTACCCTTCTATGTAAAAGACAAACCAGAATTTTTGTAATGGGTCAACATAAAATATTTACCATTGAGAAACGAACAATACTTATTGTTGGAAGAATCACTGGAGAACATTTTTAATGTAATGTACTTTGCTACCGATATATTGAATATATGATGAAGAAATATAATATTATCATTCAAGTAGTTGCGCGGAGATACGATTACATTAATCAGATCACACTCAGTCATCATTTCCAGTTTCTCACGTCGAACTTCTAAGCACGCATTGCGGGTTATTTATTTATTTATTTATTTGAAGCTTTGTTAATAGCTATTTCTCATTTCTCAAAGACAACTTGTAAAAATACATTTTCTCCTGTCATACTTAACGCATTATAAAAATTGAGGAACCTTCACAAAGTTACATTATTCCACTCTGTAGTAAGCACANTATATATATATATATATATATATATCACCTGTTTGAATAAACTCGATCTATGTTCTCAACATTCCTTGTTGCATCAGCACTTTAAATTCATGTGTCTCGAAACAATGAAAAAGCAGTTTAGTTCCTTAGGTGTTCTGGTAACGATATAATATGACACTAATATTAATATAGGAATATAGTTTAACATTAGGTATGTGGATTACTAGTAATACAATGTATGCCTTCTGTTTCATGTTCCAGATTGTGTACCGTAGAGAAGTACGTCCAGTACGAAAAAGGTACCAATCTTGCATTCGCGTGATCTGCCCGTGGGAAAGCCTTGCAACGAGGGCGATGCCCCATAGCTGTATAGATTGTGTAGTGAGGGGAAAGAGATAGCAGGGAATAGGAGCACGCTAATCGCCAATTCCTCGTAGATGCGGGTCAAGGCACTTTCCCCTCCATTCTGCCACTACTACCCAAGCGATACACAGTGGGCTCGAAAATACTTATATATGATCAAATATCTCGAAACATTATAGTGATATTGTAAGTGATGTAAGAGTGGAGAGACAATGGTTGATCGGGCAAGTAAATAAATAAATATATCATCAAAATAGCAGTTGCAACTGCGCATGACCACATGGAGCACAATATACTAATTTACTCTCTGGAAACATGCAAGAGACCATCCCATTATTCTGATCTTTCTGCGCCCCCTGAGATGAGAGAAAAAATGGTTAGCTGTATTTTAAAATACCAACAAATTTATATTTAATAGAATGAAAAAAAAAGTTACTTAACAAATAGGCAGTATTATCAAATCTTTAAATTATTCGGAATACTGTTAATAATTTGTACTATTAAAATAAATCTAAATTTTTAGATTACAACAGTAAATACCGCCCCTAGGTCAGAGCCTAGAGATAAGTCAAAAGCATAATGCCAACTTCAACGATATATACCTTAAAGTCGGAGGGAAACTGTCATCTCCGAATACGGAGGAAGGGGGGTGCAGACGTTCCACCAAAAAAGGTATTGGTTTTGACTATTGAGTTATTACTCCTGAAAATGCATTTAAAATGTCCAGTTTCACTTAGATACAGAGCTAACTAATGATAAATTAAAAAATATTTTATGCCGATAAAGAACCTTCATTAAAATTAATAAATCACTTCGGTGAGGAGGGATGTTCTTCCCCGACCCTCCAACCTCCACCGCCACGAGTTCCCTTCCTGGGTTTGTGTCTGCACTTAACCGAAAATGTTCCCCTCCTAGTCATTCTGTCCTTTAAAATGTGATATATATCCTGACCTCAATCACATAACACCAAAGAAATGTCATCGAATAAATAAGATAAACATAAAAACTAATCAAGCACACATTACAATTGTATTATGTAAAGTAACTTTGAAATTATATCAGAATTTCAAGTATTTAAATTTATTTCTTGCTACCAAGTGGCGATGTTATTAGGGATAAGTTAGAGTATGTCTGATAATATTTTATATTTTAATGCACACATTAGGTTATTTTTTGTATTTCAACTCTTGCAAGACTAAGACTTTAACAAGGAATAAGAGCATTGTCTTATTTCCAGACACACTATTACCACAACGGCTTAAGCATCAATTAGGAATGAAATCCTCGAGAGGAAAACAATTAAGATAAATTCTGCGCCAGAAAAAATACTTTGCTTAACTGCGCTTCTAATAACGAGAACGAATTCCCTACGATACTCAGAGAATGGAATTCTAGTCACACTTCAAGACGTTAAAATATTTATTTCCTTTCACCCAAAAATAATTTTGTCTTTTTATTTTTAATAATTGTTTCACTTGTTTTGAATGTTTTCAGAGCTGGTTTCAAATTGTTTAATTCATTCACACCTTACAATACCAATAATTCAAAGTTAGATAAAAAAAACTTCGTACATCGTAAAGTGACTTTCATTTAACTTTTAATAAAGAAATTAATTTTGGCAAGAAGTATGATAATTATTTGCAACGATTTTCCAAAATTGACAATTGTGACCCAAAGATTAATATTAAGTCAGAATTTATTCATTTTTTTGTTGAGGAAATTAAAATTTAAGTATACATTATAAACTTACTCCCTTTATGATTACATAGGGAGATTCCTAACTATCTCATTTATCAGCGTAGAGAAAAAAATAAATTGTTACATGTTATTTTACGTATTATTGTAATTATTTGGTCAAGCAATCAACGTAGATTTTACTAAGTAAATATGCAATAAACCAGAATTATACTTATTTCACACTTGAGATGTCAAAACATTCAAAAGATTTTAAATGTGTGTAATGACTGAAGATTTTGTTGAGAACTCGTATTTTGTTCACTTCAAAAAGAAAAGAATTCGGTAGGTCGGTTCCCTCATGTTTACAGCAATTTACAAGTAAAATAGTCAGCAATTGCATTACAGTCCAATTTGCATTTGTGAAATAGCAGAACTTACCTATCCCCTCTCTCCAAAAATTTCCATTCTGTACCCACTCTGTCTTTCGTCGTCCCTAACAAATAATCCTTTATGTTTTAACAAAACAAAATTTTGGGGGGTAAATTGTTTTGTCAGTTTACTATCTGACATACATTCTGCTGGAGCGCTCTCATTTCCGTGCGCATTTTACAATCTGCGAAGGAAATTAGGTTGTGCCGTTGATTGGGGAGGGCATTAAAGCTTTCCCGTAGCCCAACAAAATACACAAAAATATATCTCTTCACAGTTAATATTTTGAGGTACGTAAAGATACCTTAGAAACCAGATTTCTTGTTTCGCAACAAACTACCTAAATCAACCAAGGATTGATTTATTTCGGTTTATTTTTCCCTTTGAGAGGATTACAAAAGCAACAACATCAAAGAAATATTAATCCTAGTAAACTTTTATCACTACGCAATTTTTAAGTTCTTCAAAAAAGAAAATCTTTAAGAAAAATGTCATTAGTATATTGCTCAAAGCGCTAGGAATTGTGAGAATTTTTAAGGACAAATTATTTATGGCACACCAATAATATTAGTTCCCAGTATCACGTAACTCTGTACGAGAAAATAGATTAAGATCACATTGACTTTGTTTTCAAGTCTTGATTCGAGCGTTCCGCTCCCCGGTGAGGTAAGAAATTTCTCAACAGCAAATATTATTGGATATTTTGTCGTAAGACATATGGAGTATTTAAAACATTCGTATAGTACGTAGTTAAAAAAGAAATAAAACCGTCCTAATACGATTTCATTCGCGAATTTGGAAATAAAAGATGTATTTTTTCAAAACTACACAATTTATTCTTCATTAATTATCGACGAAATAATTGAATGAAAAATTTCTCAATTCGGTCAAAATCCATCTTAGCTAACATACCCTGTGTCAAAAAACATTTGCTCTCTTTGTTTCTGAAATTTAATGATTCATTTGGTCCAAAAAGGTGGATTTTTCCAATTGACTTAGTCCCACCTATCAATCGTCGTACTGGTGAACTCTCGATGCTAATTTTGTGTCATATTTTAATGCACTGAAGAATAAATTGGAAAAATTCGTTATTTTGTACATTTTAACTCGTACACTTTATACATAGTTTATATATTTTAAATAATTCTGATTGCTCATTCTTTGGTACACATACTTACGATTTGAAAGCAACGGAAAGCACTGCGTTTATAAAATTTAACTCTAAGCTTATTTCCTTTTTAAAAGCTCACTAACTGTCACAGGCTTTGAATTTTCTGATTTAAATACAAAGAAAACAAGATTTTGTTATGGAATAAGACTAAAGCTACAAAGTATTCACTCTCACCATGAAATGTTTAATATTATTGATGACGGAAGTGTGTCAGATGGGATGTTCAAAGAAGCATTCAAAACACTACACATCCAGTAGATGAGACTGGGATATGCCTAATAGGGTTTTTTTACCGGTGGAAGCCTCCCACCGGTATTTAGGAATTATTATTATTATTATTTACACAGAAGGACAGGTGGGACTTTGCTTTGGCTTTGCAGCCTTAAAAACACTATTGTATTATTCATTTACTTTTTTACCTAACTTCATGGGGTCTCTTTGGACCCCCAGGTTTCAGGAAGAGGGCTATATTAATATTTCATTTATACTACATATTTAAATATTATATTAAAAATCAATAAACCAATAAAACTATAAAAATATACTTTTAAATAACAAATAAACAACTAAAATAAACCAATCCAAGAAAAACAACATACAATTAGTTTTGGCTAATTGGATTGAAGCAACTCCTCCAGTCTAGTCGGAGGAAGCAGCCGATGTGTAGGCGAGGCCTCAGCGGCGGCGTGATAGAAATTCGAAACAGAGTCCATTTACATGACAAAAGGCTGTGAGGCAAAGACAATGTTTTGAAATCAACCAGTGGTTCGAGTGGCACATCTAAAACGTCAATGGGACGATTTATAAAGTTGATAGACTTATTCAAACATACGGAGATTCCATTCAACTTCTTTGATTATGTGTTCGTATATAATAAAGATACAATTTATGCTGCAAGGCACGAATCCCTTGAAGTATTATACTATACTCTTTGATTTAACTTTACATATGTACAGTCCATCTTCGTCTTTATAGTGAAATATGAATAAATAAATAACAATCTCTTTTAGGACACAACATTTAATTTTTAGAATTCAATTGAAAAACAACATCACTGAGTAAAATCGAGAACAATACAACACTTTAAGATAGTTTTAAAGTGATAAATTCTAAAAAAAATATTGTCTGCTACAAAAACGTCGTTATTTATTTATTCAATTTTACATACTTGTAAAATACTCACGAGTATTGGTTCGTATTTTCTTTTAACCAAATACCATTTTTTCCTTTTTAAATTTCTATCGTTGCAATACTTGTATAATTGTGATGTTATAATTTGAGGATTATAGTGTTATAAGAACAGCGTAAAGTAAAAAGGTGATGACTTTTTAAATAGCAATTCGAAATGCACTTGCCTTGCATCATCAGCAACCTTACGAGGCCTTCCGCTCCCTCGGAAGCCCTGCTCCTCGATGTTCCGCAAACTGTGCGTGGACCGACCTCGATTGTAGATTAGGGTTTCCTCTCCGGCACCCTTTGATGTCTGCTCCGACCCAAGTCTGAACCAACCCCAATCCACACGCCTCCTTCCCTTTATGTCTATCCCGGTATGCAAGATCTCACGTTTGTTAGGGAATCTCGGGTTTTGTACTCGTGAAACCCCATCTTAGACTCTCTTGTAAGTGGACACACATTCACAGACTCCTCAAATCCTTCCTTTTGACACTTCCTTCATTAATCACGCTCTTTGTTTATCTTCGGCTTACAAAGGATTGTGGTTCTCTGATACAGTACGGAATGCCCAAGACGATATCATGGACTAAATGGATTCCATAAAACAGTTTCTGAGTCCTCTGTATCGCATTTCTCATTCAGGAAACTTACCCACCAATTCCCTGGTAACAGTTATTCTCTTAACGGGTACCGCATCCACCGGGATGATCGGAGTATCCTTGGCGGAGATAACGCGTTCGCAGTGCGTCACCATAAGTCACACACGCTAATATTGAAACGAACGACGTCGAACTAGGTAACCCTTCTAATCTTTACCATCTGCACATTGGAATTGCGATCTTTCTCAGAATAGAATCCACAGCACTGTTGTGAACGGACTTGAAGACTCGCCTAAGGAATGCGGCCACTGATAGAGGAAAAGCTCCGTACTTACACAAGCAAAATTTATCACCTAATCCAAACATATTAGCTGCGAAGTCATGCATAGTAGTTCAGAGACGTAGAGGAGGCCACACTATGGCAGAAGGGTGGTATCGAAATACCCGTCACTGCCATGAGGCTTCAAGTCAGATTCTCGCCTGTAATAGACCTATAGTGCGAGCACACGATGTACGCACGCGAACCAGCTGCTACAAGACTATCCACGGTTGTTTCCGTTTCATCATTACCCACTTAACGATCAATGCAGGAAAAAATAAGATTAATTTCGTACATCTCGATTTCATGTGGACTCCTTTCTGTACAAATGCGAACTAAAGTACGTTATTGTTTATTCCGATAGTGATTTAATGCTTAGAAATGTACCCCCACTTCGTCCCTCACCCAAAACCTATTAATAAAGACTATTTCAGGGGCTGTTGAGTAGGTAACTCCTTAATTTTACACCCTCATTCGCTATGATCCAACACACACCTTCGGAGAAGAATCCCACGACATTCTCGATATCCCCCTGCATCCCTCCTTCATCATCCCCATCCACGCTGACCCTTGTTTGAACGGGTCTTCCCACCTCTCTGTCCTATTCGCCATGCTTGTCGAGGATTTCCCTACCGATTACGTTCCCCACCCACTGCCCAACAGCAAATGGAAGGACTACAAATCCTACCTCTCCCACAAAATCGATGCATCGTTCCCTCTGAACTCGAGGGTCGACGTTGATATTGATGCATCCCATCCCATCACTTCTTCCTATTAGATGAGCTGTACACAGCAAGCTATAATTCTTTCTATTCTAGAGATATTGGAAGAAAAATTAAGGATCAAAAAACATTGAAAACCTTTGTGTCATGGGATTTAATACTTATTACTATTTGAATTGTACCGGAACAAACAAGAATTAGGATGTTAGGTTCCCCAATAGGAACTGATACTGTAAATAATACTATAATAATTACTGGAATGTGTCCCAGATTCGATATGGACAGTAGGAAGGTGAATTGAAAGATTATCGATATTTACATTAATTTGAAACATTCGGTTAAAATTAGGTCATAAGTTGCAACACTACATAAAAAAGCACACTGTAGTCGAGTTTTAGTGATCAAATCACAACTTGAATTTATAGGAGACTTAAATTTCGAAAAGGTTTATATTTATCTATGAAATAGGATCTGTGATTTAAATATTGAGTGAATCAAATAAATTTACAAATTATTAAACATTTATAAATATCAGACTAGATATAAATTTAACTATAATTCAAGCTATGGAAAAAGAAGAAAATGTACATTAGCATTTAAACTCATTATAAATATTTACTTGAGTGAAATTATGAGTAATGTTCGATTTTTCTTTCATCACTCTCACTAGTACAATAAACTTCAAAGGTACAATAAACAATGTTGCCTCAAACGTCTACCCTAATAAGAAATCTGATATATGAATGTTTGTGTGTTTCGTTGTCTGATCGGTTGGAAATCTGGTTTGTAAACCAATACCATTATCAACTGATTAATATCAAACTTCGTGTTATTTTTCAGGACTAACCAGTACTCTATTTTTTTAATTTTTTCTCATCTCTCCCTAATGAAAATTAACATATGTTTTGCGAAAGCTCAAAACGGGTAATAGCAGTTTATTTCATTAGGGTGTCACCCAGGAAAGAGGTCTTTTTTTCATTTCTTTTGATCTTGAATTACAGGTTACTCCATCTACATTCATATCATTTTGACCCCATAATTATTCATCACTTCACTTACTTAAAGTTCGTCTTACTTACTACTTATCCAATACTGATTAATCCATTTTTTTAATTATATATTTGAAGGTGGGCTGTTGCTATCTATTCACCACTACATGAACTTGTGTGCAACAGTCTGGAAGAAACAGACTCAAACTCCCAGGCGACGCTGTGTGAATTCTACTATACTTTCAAGAAATCACTAAGACTAGAAATGAAAATACTGAAATCATGAGGTTAATTAAATAAAATAATGAAAGTCAGACTCACACAAAACAGTTATGAACTTCAAACTGGTAATAAACACTAAATGATTTCCTTCAATAATGAAGAGGTCAATAGAAACAGGAACAAGAGTAAGAAGGCTCTAACGACCTAGACGTTGACGAGCCCTAAAGTCCCACAAAAAAACAAAACAAGAGTAAGTGAATTTACGTACATTCGATTTGAAGGAGATGGAACTGCGGTTTGAGGGAGAACTCACCCAACCCTTCTTAGAAAGGGAAACTAATAAGTGAAGAGGGTAGTACTGTACCTCAAACAACTGTTAGTGTTTGCGACTAACTTCTACTCTACACTCCAACTCTTTGACTTCCTCCGCTTCACTTCAAAGCACGTAAGTCTCCGTTGCCTCCCCTGGATCCAGAATCCTCGACAGGGGAAAACAATGAGAACAGAAAGAATGATCTAATTATGAGATAACTTTACTAATGAGACAACAAAAGGTCAAAGTTGTACCGCTGGGAACGGTTGCGTTGGGTGGATTGTCTCTGGGTGACTGTTTTCAAGCAAATATTTTCAAGCGTACTTGCTCATACGTATACGTATGAGTGATTGTGTATAGAAAGAGATTGAGAGATAGAAAGAGAAACATTAAGAGTATGTTAGAGAGAGAGAAATTGAGAGTGATTTGATGAATTGCGGTATCTAACAGTAAAAAACAAATCTCCTTATATGTACATTTTGCTTCTAAAAGGGTTACATTAACGTACTCTTAAGTAGCTTATACAACTGCTGCCCACCTTCTCATAGCCCGCGGGTCATTTTCTGTACTCTTTCGATGGATGGGGCCGACACAGAATGAGGTTCGGCAAAATGTTGCACGACGCATACAACTAATAAGTCACATTTATTTATTTAATAGTAACGCAATTTTTTGTCATCTACTAATTTATATTATTTCAAACTGGAAAAAATTATGTTTATTCTTTGTGATGAGAAAGTATTTTTTATATTTAGTATTATAATAAAATGTTTTCAAAACGTTATGTACAATTCCCAAACACAATTTTTTATTTTATCTCACTGAACATGTCATGTCACTTATTAATTCTAACAGGATATATTTATAACTCAAAGTTGTGCCCCCGAATGTTTGATGAAGAATTTACTCGCGGAAGAATTTATAAGCCGCAAGTTGAACTGGCTGGCTTATACGAATGCATTTTGCAGCAAAAAAAATGGTGTATAATAATGATAAGAGATAGGAAAACTATAATATTTACATTCGACTTTTCAATTATAATTCAATAATGTCCCCAACGATTTGAACTGAGTGTTTATTACTCTTAAAATTATACATACCGTTTTGAGTTTTAAACTAGTTAAAAAATATGTAAAATTAATATTCTTCAATTCTATATATTTTTCGATAATTTGGTTTCCTGGGGTGAATGAATCTCAGATAAATAAATGTCAGTCTCACTTTTTTCTACAACTACGAAACCGAAATTTACCAGAGAGGAGAGGAATTTACTCTCGATCGCTTTCTAATTCTAAAAACTCCGTATAAGATTTAGTATATGGATAGAATTCATAAATAAAATACTCCTGCAACTACAACTGGGTAAGGTTTTTGGAGAATTTTCGCTTGCGGACATTTGGTTTATATTCATTCAGTGCAATTTGCTAATATATATTGTGGAACTTGAAAACTCATCGAAGATGAGCACCGCTAATAAAGATGTCGACGCCCACAAGAATTTTAAATTGACGTGAAATTAGTCTTCTTCGTCCCCGTCCATATCAGTCACAGTGTTTAAAATGATAGTTCTGTCCTAAAGGGAAGTGTTTGTAAGTTCCAGAATGTAAGAGTGACACGTATTTGATTTTTCTGCACTTATTAGACAATGGTTTCTTTTGATATTAATGTCTCATTTTACATGTGTCTTCTGTTATCAAAATCTTATATATAAAACTTCAACCTGCGTATGTTTGTGTTCGCAAAACTCGAAAAGAAGTCGATCGATTGACTTGAAATTTTGACACAATGTTGCATTTGAATACGAGAGTGATTATATATATAAATTTTTATAACAAAATGAAAATCCACCCCCAACAGGGTGAAATGGTGTTGGAATGTTTTATGGATGTATGTCACCATAACTGGCAAGTGTCTGGAGCAATATTAATCAAACTTGATACACAGATGACTGACTATATGAAAACACGCAATATGAGGGTAAGACATCCCTTGCACCCAGGAAGGGGGTGAGAAGGGGATGACATGTAAAATAATGGAAAAATCCGATATTAGATTCGAAACCATACTTTTCGGTGCCGCTGAGATGGATAAGAGCGTTCCCCGGTGCTTTGTAAGTTAACAATCAGTCCACATGCAGATGATATACCCCTAGCATCCCTGGGGTAGGGGTGGGAATGAAGGACAGGTAAACATAATAAAAAAACTACCAATCTTATTGTTGAATGAATCATTTTTGGGACCACTGAAGTGAAATGACACCCTAATAGTGTTAAGATGGTAGTTTTCGGGGAAGCTGAAATTAGCAGTGACATTCTCGAAGATGTCAAAGTTCACAATCAGTCCGTATAAGTACCCCTAGGAAAGGGTATGCAATGAAAAATATCGAATATGACATCCCAGTAAGGAATCCATTATTTTCGGGGTCGCTGAGATCATAGTGAAATCCCGATAACGTGTAAGTCTGAACTCAGTCCTCATGAAACAAACACACCAGTAGCGCCCTTTGGGAGGGGGTGGAAATAGGTTTATGGATAAAAAGAATTGAAGACTATTATGAAATATAAAAATATGAAAATTGCATTGGATCCATAGTATTAAAGTTGATTAGATTTTTAAACTACCAATGCTAAGTTTAAGATCAGATCAGTGGTACGGTATCCTTAGAGCTGGGGTGGGAAGGATGAGACATAAAAATATCGTAAAAAGACCGATATTAGGGTCGAGTCCATGGTTTTATTGTATTCTGAGATGAATAATCGTATTTGCAATGACATTATGTTCCTACACAATGTACATTATGTACATTGCAAGACATCTCTAAAGGTGACGGTTGGGAACAGCGTGACGAAAGTATCAAAAATATCAGGTACGAAAGGATTTTACGAAAATTTGCCGCTAAGGGGATGAAATGGGAAATTGGTGTTTTCTAAACACTTTTTCTCAATTACATCAGTGAAAATGAGGGATTGATACTCACCAATACTATTAAACCTTCATCAATAATGGATAACATTATCACTGGATATCAATGTGAGAAAGAATAAAGTTAGACATATTTCAAAATTCACGCGAGCAAAGTCTCGGATACTTAGCTAGTTACATATATCCTCAAAGATTAGCTTCGTCAGTTTTACGAAACATAACAATTACATTCAATGGAACTTGAATTTTTCATTCTTTCAAAGTGAGTAGAATAATTGCACATGTTCTGCGAGTCTGGTAGAACAGTCCGGTTATATTGACTGCAATAGGTGAGTTTTTGACATTGTGACCATTGAAAACTACTTTTTCGGCGAGGACAGTGTTCCGTTCATCTGCGGGACGTATTAATCTCACACGCGCTGTGCAAAATCCAGAGCAACGCACGGTCCTCTGACCGAGTTGGCAAAGTCTAATTGCATGATGCGCCCCTGGTGCTCACGAATGCAATTAGGACGTTGACATAAACTTGCGCATCGTTAAGCAGCTGGGGGGGGGGGGGGGGAAGACCAAACGCATTGCGCGGGGCGAGGCGTAGGCGAGGGACTGTCTCCATTGTGAACACATCTACAGCTTAATCAGCAACGTTCAAATATATTGTGAACAAATGCGAGTATTATTTAAAAATATAAGTGATCCCAGGGCTGAGGACATTTCCGACAAAAAATTTAGAAAGAAAAATGAGGACTCAAGAATTATACATCTAAATCAACCGAAATCAATCTAAATTTTAAAATCTAAATTCCCATAGTGGTCCGGGTTTTCCCCATCCTGACCCGGGTTTTTCTCCGGTTTTCCTTTCTGTAGAGGTGAATTTTATATTCAGGCTCTCTAGACTCTTGCATAGGGCGGTGGTCTACTGTAATCGAATGTAGAGTTATTTTAATAGTTACGATTTATGAACAATATATTCCGAATAATCTTTTGTTCAACAATAATATACTTGTTTTGTTTTTTATTAAATACATATTCGCGGTCATTCTGTTAATATTATAACGCAGCTAACTTTTTATTATTCTCTAAGGAGTGTGATGAAATTTTCAATCCACCTCTGCCTCAGGGCCCTTGATCGGAATTGATGGGATGGTCCCTTACTTTCTTCCGGAGATTAAATTAATTTATTGTCCTCCACTTAGTCATACGTAATTTGTAACTGCTTTTTGACGATAACTATATTTATTTATTTAACATAATATTACAAACTACTCACAATACGAGGCCACTTTAGAGTGAAACTCTCAAACTATTATTAAAAAATGCTTCATAGCTCAAATTTGCGCACAATCTCAATTTCCTGTATACATATCTCACTATAGCATGTTACTTCACTACACCAGTGCAAACTAAACATGCTTGTACCTCAACATGAAACGTCCTTATTTTTCATTCTGCTGTTTGCTGAGGATCAAGGATGTTGAGTTGTAACACAAAGAAAGAGTAATGAAAAATAACACGAGGGTGACAGGATAATACGTCTTAAAAAATATACATTTTGTATCAAAACTTTTGTGAATATATAATTGGTTTGTTAATAACCTCTAAGCAAAAACATCATATTTTAAATATTCGAATATTAGAAAAATATTTATTAACCCGGTGGTCTAACAGTGGCTACGGCCATGGCCCATTTGTTTCATGTCAAGGAAATATCCCGACGAGTGCCTTCGATAAAATAAATTGGGAGTAAAAATAAAATCTTTTCAATATTCTATACAACAATTAAGAGAAAAAACTTTGGTTTTTCTTTATATTTTCTACAATGATTCGACGGTTGCCATAAAGTACGGTGAATTTACTTCCTACGACACACAAATCATTAGCACTCGTCAAGTAGTTTTTCACGTCGAAAAAATTGAGCGATAACAAAACCACGGATCACTTCACTGAAAACTGGAATGTTACAAATTATTTTATTATATACTTCTTAGCAATTTCTTCACATTGTTCATGATATGAATCACTGAAGAATTTCAATGAGCCGTATCCTTTAAATGTAACCGTGTATAAGTCAAAATCAGCTATGCCCCAATATAAGTGGTGTCGATATCTTCAGCATATTTGACGTCTACGATCTGTACCAGTATATATAGTTTTCACCATCCTGAACGCAAACAAATTTATTGTTAACTATATTATACGCATTTACACAATGTCCACGTATCCAAATGATAAGCTTTTCAATGACATTATTGAACAGGTAACAACCCAGACTTGTTCATTCAGAGAACAGAAGTATAATGTCAAGGTGAGTGCTGGTACCCGCACTATAAGTTGAATATTAGATATAAGTGAATTGTGAATAAATATCAGACACAGAAACATAATGCGCTGATGGGGAAACAGTAGATTCAAAGTAGTAGACCAAGATAGATAGGTACTGTAATGATTGCATGCTCGATTCAATGCAATATCCAATTAATTCTCGGGTCCTTTTCGGGTGATAGTTCTAGTTATTTTGAGATAACACTTCCGGTTCGTGATACAGTCCAATAATAAGAACGTTTCTCAGTTCCTATCCGAGTCCCTGATTTGAACGAAACATTGAGTAATCACCATATTGTGTGAAACAGGTATCAAGAAACAATCTCCCAGATGTCAAGCGATGTTGCTCATATTGCCTTAAGTCAGTAAACGTACTTTGTAATAGTATTTGTTTTCTCCTCTCGACATCTCTCCAGACTCCGATGTCAGCCGTGGTGTAATCTCTCGACTACGTGGGAAAACTCAGCGATAGAGTACTTGAATTCATTAAATCATTTTCCCTCTATAACGTACAGAATATTAGTCGATCAAAATGTGATATTTTCATTATGATGATCTTTCGTATTTTATTACTCTTTATCCGGAAATACCAACTTTTGTCTGGATTTGGGGGAAGACGGAAGAAAAACATACACATTTTGCTATGATTTAAAAAATATTTACACAATATCTGAAAGATTTTTAACGCTCTTTGGTTCGAAGCAATATTTTGTAATTCAGTCACTTATATCCATAAAATGAAAGCTGACTTCGTATTATTTCAGGAGTTGGAAAAGAATAGCTTTATTTTTTAATTCACTTTACGGGATTTTATACAGTATACTTACTTAACTAATTAATTAATTATTAATTATAGTGACATCATTATATTTTCATTGACTCTATAGTGCAGTATCAACAACAACCTCACAAAAAGGTTTGCAACCACATTTATTTTCAAATAATGTAAAATATTAATTGCCCAGAAAACATAAAATACTTATGACCAGGTAGTTAGTTTGTTTTTAATGTTCATCTTCAGAGTTAAAAACCTCCTGTATCTAAAAAAATTAATTTGGGTAAATAAATAAACTTTATTGTCCAAAAATCAGTTGCAGACTGCTTACGACAACGGGCGGGATAACAAACTAAGTTACTCTGGGGAAACAAGCAAGGGACTATTCCATCAATTCCGATCAAGTGTTCAAGGGCATACGCGGATTTAATATATTTAAAAAGAAATTATTTAATAAATACGTACTGTTATCCATTCACTATTCCAAAATAAATAGTAGATATTACGTTCAGAAAAATTCGAGATTATAACAAAAGGATTAATGAGTATTATGAAATTTCACCACTCAAGTCAAACTGGCCCACAACAGGCCCCGAAGGTCTATGGGGTTCGCGGAAAGTACTAGGAGGAGGAGATGTGGTCAGTATCTTGAACCGACCAGTTTGACCCCCGGAAAGACCCTGATACCTATTTTACAGCAGGCTGAGTAGGCCTGAGATATGTTGAGGTGTGATGAAAATCCCCACCTCACCGGGGATTGAACCCAAGCCATCCAGCCAGCAGCTCAGCGCTCTACCCACTGAGCCACGCTGACTCCAAATTTCACCACTGCCGGAAGGAAAACTGGAGAAAAACCCGGGGCCAGCATTTTAATGCAGTACATTAAATTCAGAATGTTGGAAGCCATGATAAAGCCGTAAACTCTTGCTCCAGTAAATTGAGAATTTTTACTTCGAAAATTCATTAAGATTTTGTATTTACATGTACTCCGGCACTTAACAGTTTGTAGATTGAGGCATTTACTACAAAGTAGCTGCCATACTATGTTTTCGTACGGCTACCCAATTCCATGTTATACGCTTGGCAGAGAGTCAACCGCATAAAAAGCGAAAACAGCTAAACATTCAACTCATCCTCTGCCTTTGATGTGGAAACACGTTAGACTCTTTCGTTTTGTTTTTTTGAAAGAGTTTCAAGCGAATGCCAATGACAGTAATTTTGATGCAACACTAGATTCTCGGAGACATAGTGGAAGCAACGTCACTTCGTCCGGGATACGAAGGCATAAGCTTTCCTTCCTCATGCAACGAAATCATCAAATCAGTCTCGTCGTATCAATTTCTATTCGAAGGACACACTATTCCATTTCGAATCAAAATGAAATACGATTAATTACAATAATGTTTCAGTACATTTGATTCTTACAGTGGTTGGTCCAAACAGCATTTGGATTGCGTTATATGAAGCGGGGTGCGGGATATTTGCTTGGAGCGCTTGTATTTCCCTTGCTATTCTTACCATTATATTCACTCATCATCCGGTTTCCCTTGGATCGGAATTGACCGGAGTTTCATGAGAGTAAATTAGCGTATTGTTTTCATGATCAAACTGCTTTTATGTATCGATGAAACATCAGATAATGAAGCCAGGTAAATTAGTAGTCTATAAAAGCTGAACACTTATTCAAAAAAAAGGAAGTAATTTTAGGAAAAATGTCTTACCGTATTTTCGGGACACTCACTTTTATCAACGGGGAAGTTGTTAAATTATCAGAGAAGTTAAGTTTAAGCCATCGCACAATTAACAAAACAATATACAATCACATTAATGAGAATCACTTTCCAACAAAGCAATTTTAATTTTGTGTTAATTCAAACGTACGTCAATATTGTCATGAATTGTCTTGTTATTGACTACAAATAATGTTTCTTGCCTAAAACTGTTCACTCTTGTGAAACAAGAATGACATAATGAGAAAAAGCTACCCCTTCAGACATCAATCACGGCATTGTTGACATTCTCTTTGTTGTGGCAACACCGTTAGTGCTAGTGGTGACGGGGACCGCCGCTGGAGCGCCAGAGGCAATGTCTGTGACGTCACACACCGTGACCCACATAAGCGCCTCCAACATCGTCTCGCTCCGCCTCCATCGTCTCCGACGCACGTCCTGCCCCCAGGCGCCGAGGAATGTTCGCCTCCGCAGATCTTGTTCATCTCTCTCCGTACAGCCGTCTACACTCTTACGAAAGACCTTGGGTTAATTACAGACCAATTAATTTATTTACATTCTCTTCATATAAATCTTACCCGTTTTTCCGTTCCTTTTCTCACTCTCCAAAAATTATTTCTCTTAATATTACGAAATCTACTTTAAAAATGAAACTCAGACTTCCTTTTATCTTTGTTTATAGAGATTTCGATAAAGCTATTGTTGAAATGAAGTACAAAGAAAAAAAAACAGCAGCTGGTAAACAACTGTAAAACGTTCAGTATATACGTTGTTTTTTCTAGATTGATTAATTTACAAACATTAAGACTTGAATGTGAGAATATAGTATAATCCCTCAAAACTAATAAAAAGTATCAACAAAGTTCTAATTTATCCCCAAATGATAATAAATTTAATCATAAATTTATTGTCAAAAAGCAGTACAAACTGCGTATTACCACGTGGAGGACAATAAACTAATTTACCCTCCGGAAGCAAGCAAGGGACCATCCCATCAATTCCGATCAAGGGCCCTAAGGCAGAGGCGGATTCAAAAATTCCAGCAAAAATTCCTAGATAAGATGAAAAGTTAGCTGCGTGAAATTTTTATTTTTTAATCCATAAAGCTCAGTATTATTATATTTACTTTTTTTTAACGCAATTTACTAATATTATCACGGAAACTCCTTTGCAATATTTTGATATATTTTCGAGTGCAAAGGTGAATGGTATTCATTTGTACGGACGTAAAATTTCATTGTCTCTCATAACAAATTCAAATGTCATGGAAAATAATTTGTCAATTGTAATCGGTGTAAACCACACTCTAAGTGGATTTGACATTTCTTTCCGCTAGATGGATTGACAAACCACCGGTGGAGTAGTGTTTGAAATATACTTGAAGAATGCTGTTTAACACAAACTCATTTCGTATTTGCTTACTTCCGGAGAGTAAATTAGTTCATTGTCTTCCACGTGGTCATACCAGTTTGTACTGCATTTTTTGACAATAAAATTATATTTAAATAAATGTATATTTCCTTTATCATAATAAGTGAGTCTTTGTTTAAATTAGTGTTGGAAGTTTTTTTTTCGTAGTTTCATCGGTAAAACCAATTTCAAGGGACTTTCATTATCTATAAGTCTAGTCATGCCATAGTCGAAACAACTTTAAGAGAATTTCTGATTTTTTGCTCAGGATTTTGGGGATATTGATTGTGAATTCCAACTTATTCTCCCTAAAAAATGTGCTCAGGATTTTGGGGACATTGATAGTGAATTCCAACTTATTCTCCCTAAAAAATGTTCAAAAATGTGAAAAAGAATCTTACGTTTTTGTTCTATTTTATATTAACTATACATTTTGACAGAAAACATAAAAATTATTTAGATAAAGTTTACTTGAAGTTATGTATATATAAGAAGTATGTGCCAATGTTCTGAACTATTAGTTGAACTATTAGATTAGGGCTGAAGAAAATGAATAACACAATAGAATATAGAGAGAAAAAAAAAAAGAAATTACAAATATAAATAATACATTGTGCGTATTACATTGTGTCATTCGAGCCATTACAAACACAATTTACAAAAGTTACCCTTGATACAAATATTATATGTTCTAGATATAGTAAATATAAAAAAATTTAGAATGAAAGTGATTAAATTACGAATTATCAAAGCAAATGTTAAAAGACATCTTTTTAAAATTAATATTATATGTTATTATTACATTCAATACCAAACTGATTCCAATCGGCCGCCCGATATGGTCTCATCCCATTGGGTTGAGATGTATTTACGTAAATATAATAAATAAATAAAAAGTTGACTGCTATTTGAAATCAAATCGGAAAGCGGCGGGAAAGTCCTATCGCTTGTATCTGGTAACAGATTCAATGGATGAGATGAAATCGAGCGGTCGGTTGGATTCTGCAGTTTCCTCATTCCAACAGTCCAGCATTAGATGGACTTGTATTGTTAATATCCTCAAATAAATTGTATAAGGTATGAAATTATTTATTTTTTGCTATTAATATACTTCAGCTTATAACAAACTGTACTTGTGTTATTTATTTTCTTCAGCCTTGATGAACTAATACAGTTCGAAATGTTGGCACGTACATATTCATGTGCTGGTAACAAATATTAACTTCTTGGAAAGTTTACAAAATTTGAAGAATAAAAACTCCAATACAATGAAATTTTACTATTTTCTCTTGCTTGAAACATGAACTGCGTTCGCTTCAAAGATAAAAATGAAAATAAATAAGATATAACTGTCCTGCCACCGCTTTGTATTTTCTAAGTTTAATAGTTGCTCCGTTACAACGCGTGGGATTTCTACTTTGAAAGTTTATCAAAAATTCTAAAGTTAAACATGATAGTGTCTTATTGAGGTAGTAAGAACAAATTTCAACTAAACCAGCAAGGAAAAGATCAGTCATGTAAAAAAACGGCGATTTAAATCTCATTCCTGCTACCACTTACATTCCACGCAAAATTTATCTGAATTGTTTTTTTGTTTAAATAAACGCTTTAACCTAATTAAACTGTACACATCATTACGATGTTTGTATGGATACTGCAATTATAAAGTGCATATTATGGAGCTTCAAAATTCTCGAAATTGAGCTTCATCGTCACCATCAAAGTCGAGTTGAAATACTTCTGAAATGCGGCACGTGAATGATCACGACATCTTCTGCGGGTATTTAACAGATGTTCGTTGTTTCTATTGAATCCGAAGTTCATGAGAACAAAAAGTTGACTACAAATATGAACTCTTTTAATATTTGTTTTTCATTAACCGTATATGTATTATGCTCTCAGGTTCAGCTAGTTGTAATACTCTCGTTGGAGGAGTGTCATTTCTGACTATTTCTATGGAAATGACTATTACTACTTGTGAATTATATTAAATAAAAATTTTTTGGTATTCTGTGGATGTTATATTACGTAGCTAACTTCTTATTCTTATCTAAGAAATGTGCTGAAATTTTCAATCCGCCTCTGCCTTAGGACCCTTGATCGGAATTGATGGGATGGTCCCTCGCTTGCTTCCGGAGAGTAAACTAGTTTATTGTCCTCAACGTGGTCATACGCTGTTCGTAACTGCCTTCTTTGAGAATAAATTTATTTATTTATTATCACGAAATTTACACACTTGTAAGAATGTGTGCTATTTTAAAGGTAGAATTTGCGTAGGTACAATAAAAACACTAAAATTCCATAAATCGTCATAAATCAACAACATCTTATTGTGATTTCAACTTGCAAAACCTACCTCACCATCCAATTAAACGGAATAACTGTTCTTATAATAGAATGTAATACATTGCGTCATATTGGCTAGCCTGCTCCTGGCGTTAGCTGTGGTCGTGAATGAACTCTCTCTATTTTTCAGTTTAATCTTTCTAATTATTTTATTTTTTCGAGTTTTTGTGATTCAGTCCTAACTTTCATTCTAAAGTAAAATTCTTTCTTCTGTGTGAGTGTTAAGTGAAAAAACACTAAAAACATTTCCTAAGGTTTTCAAACCCAACGGACAGAATATAATTTCATATTGTTTTCATTCAAGTACTTCATTCAAAGGTGTGATAAAGTTTACGTAAGTACAAACGAAATCATATTTTAACTTCTTGGTGCGTTAAAATTAATTATTTTCATGTATTTAGATTTTCTGGTCCGTATACTATTACATCATTATTAACTTATAAATAACGTACAATATTGTTGCACTGCTCAAGTTTCGTCGGCATAATTATAATTATTCCAATATTTTACCATTTGTTTTCTTGTTTCTTTTTGCAGTTTCATTACACTCTAATATAATATTGCCTTAGTTATTCTCGAATTAATTTATCTGCAGTTGTCCTTAATTATTATTTCTGTCATATTAGTTGTTAAAACGCAAGTTAATTAACACAAAGAAATACAATAGATGCATAACCCAAGAGATAAGAATTTCTTCAAAAAACAAACGCCGTTTATATTATCTTTCAAAACTCTACAACCAACCACCCGAATTCAATGATTATTTTCCTTAATATAAGACTATTCTTCGAAAAGAAGACTATGCAGCGAAAATAATGGAAAACGACAAGCAGTTACTAAAATCGAACAACCGGATGAAAGCCATGTGGAATATTGTTAAAAATTACACGTCAACTTCTGAAAATCGCGAAAAAAATATTTCGCTACTAAACGATGGCAAAATCGTATCAAATCCTCAGGACATCGCAAGTTTGTTTAATTCTTACTTCTCAGAAGTAGGTAAAATAACGAACTCAATATATCCAAACCAATGTCCTCCAATTATATCCACCCACGTACGAAATTCTATGTTCACTTCTGAAACTAACGCCAGTGAAGTCATGAGAATCATCAGCTCATTAAAAAAAATTTCAACAGGCGTAGATGATATACCCGAGTTCATTGTTAAATATTGGTCTCATGCTATATCAAATCCACTCATAAATATTTTTAATAGTTCTTTATCGGAAGGGGTGTTTAACAACATATTTAAGAGACCTAAAGTGAAACTTTTACACAAGAAAGGAAACAAACTTGATATTGGAAATACCGACCAATATCTCTATTACCCACTTTCTCAAAAATATTAGAAAAATTGTTCTATAAGCGTCTTCAAGATTTTTTATCAAAAAATAACATTCTCTCTTATGATCAACACGGTTTTAGGGAATCCTTTTCCACTACAAGCACCATATTTTCTTTCTTAAACGATGTAACAACATTTCTTGACCGGGGAGAAAATCCTTAGGGTGTTTTTCTTGACTTATCCAAAGCATTCGAAGTTATCGATCACGGAATACTCCTTTCCAAATTGCATTCTTTAGGCATTCGAGGTCTTCCACGTCAATGGATAACTTCTTATTTAAAAGATAGATATCAACAAGTCGAAATATCTTATACTAAAAATATAATACTTCAGCTTCGTCTTTCAGAAACAAAGCCACTTATTTGCGGAGTACCCCAAGGTTCAATTCTCGGCCCTATACTCTTTTTATTGTATGTGAACGACATGTCATCATCCACATCAGAATGCAAAATGGTTCTTTTTGCTGATGATACTAATTTACTATGTAAACACGCCAACTCTCAAAACGTTTTGTCTAACCTTTGGACTCGGTTTCATGCAAATCGTCTCATTGTAAACACTGACGAACCAGTGTCTATGTCATTTCGCAATAGTATCACAAAATCTTTACCCCAGGTTTCTCTTTCTTTAAACGGAACACTATTAAAAACTGTTACGAATACAAAATTCTTAGGTCTCCATATTCAAGACAACCTCAAATGGAATAGTCACGTTGACAATCTTAATTCCTAATTATGCGAATGTTTTTACCATTCCGAATTTTAGTTAACGTAGTTAGGCCACGTATATCCCGTTGCGTATATTTTGCAAATGTTTACTCTCATTTACGTTACGGCATTACCACCTGGAGCAATTCCGGTCAGAGCATTCGAACATTCANAGAAGAGGATAGTTCGGATAATTTGTAAATCTCACCCCCGAAACTCTTGTAAACCTTTATTCAAGGAATTAAATATCTTAACACTTCCCTGCATTTATATTTATGAAACAGTTGTGTTTGTTAAGACTGAATTATTGAAGTGCCACCATTGCTTCATACGAAACAGTCTCGTTCACGAACACAATACTCGCAATAGTAATAATATTCATCGCCCTAGAGTGTCAACCTCTCTTTGCAAAAATGGATCATATCATTCTGGAATCGTTGTATATAATTCCCTGCCCAAGAATATAAAATATATTATGAAATTGAATCTCTTCAAATCCGCGGTTAAAAACT
>NNCF01128167.1:547196-562021 GCA_002313205.1 Laupala kohalensis | reverse complement strand
CTTGCATGATTGTTGTGTCTTATGATTCATATTAATGTAGTTTTATGTGTACCTAACTTTGGCACGGTTGGGTACATTAATTCTGTAGCCCCATCCTGGCCCGGGTTTTTCTCCGGTTTTCCTTCGGGTAGAGGCGGATTTCTTATACAGGTTCTCTAGGCTTTGTCTAGGGGCATGTTTATTGGAACAATAAATTAAGAATTTAGTATTATTTCAATTCTTATAATTTTTAAACACTCTACTGAGAATAATCTATAGTTCGCTAATAACTTGTACAAGTAATTTTTTGCGTAAAATTACAAACATATTGACATTCTATTAGTTTTATAATTCGCAGCTAACTTTTTATCTTATCTAGGAACTTTTGCTGAATTTTTTGAATCCGCCTCTGCCTTAGGGCTCTTGATCGGTATTGATGGGATGGTCCCTTGCTTGCTTCCGGTGAGTAAATTAGTTTATTATCCTCCACGTGGTCATACGCAGTTGTTCTGCTTTTTTTGATAATAAATGTATTTATTTATTTATGGAGAAAGCAACTCTTCTTCTTCTCCTTCGCCCTAATTAATTCCGTGCTAGACGGGGTCGGCGTAGAGGGGGGGGGGGGGATACTTGGTTTGGCTGACTGGGGAATTGAGGGTACCGGATGCCCTTCCTGTCGCACCTCCCCGGGGGCGTGTGATTAATGAATGATACGGGGGTGAATGATGATGCGTGAATGTTGTGGTGGACTGACAGGCAGTGGAAACTGGAGAAACCCGAGAAAACGTGCCGTGAACACCGCTTTGTCCACCATCTCGAATTCTAAAGGCGAGTGCGTTAGGCACTACGCCATGAGTCGCCCTATATAGAGAAAACAACAATTTAAAAAAAAAAGACCAACGAAAGTGATGAAAGTTTACTTTTATTTGTAGTAAATTTTCTGTAGTAGTTTTATATCACTGTACCTATGTCACCGGACATTACGAAAAGATATTTCTCTCTTTTTAGAGGTGTTTTCCATAAATCACGAAACCGTTGCGCTCAGCCACCATGTTTTTACATGATCTTGTACATTTCAAACGAGTCAAGCGAGTCCCAAAATATTGCTTATATTATACTATTAACTGATGGATATAAATTAAATCATGTTTTGTAAATATTATATTTCATAGTGTCAAGTTATATATCAATTAAAATAAAAGTAAAGAAAAAAATTATATTTTTCAGTGATTTGACTAACTTGGAGCGCAAGACTCACCTTAAAGGAGACATGGAGATGACTAATCCGATTACCGTTTCCGTATAATCCCCTTCTATTGTTTACTTAGCATCGCTGTACCCTCTCTGTCTCACGCCTTCCGGCTGCAATCCGTCGGCGACCCGCCAAATCTATTTAGAGTCGCCGACTCCACTCAACGCCGACGATTAAGGTTTTTTTTACGCTCTTACACATCACTCGATTCCCCGAGGTTACTGTAGAACATGTTTCCTCAAGACCCTTCATTTCATTTCTCCGCTAGAGTGTTTGCTCTCTTGAAATAAACCACGAAAATTGCACTCCGTGTATATTAACTCTCATCCCTGCCTCCAGTCTTGCTGGAGGAGATGAAAGTTAAGTAGAAAAGTCACTGTGACAGGTTCTCTCGAATTAAAATTTTGACTGCCATAATTTCAGAAGTATGGTGATTTTGAGCTCTGAGAAACAAAACCAAGAGATCCGGAGATCCCCTTGATTCGGTCCTCTTCCCTTTTTGGTGCTCGAGAATAATATGATATTTGGTGCTCCAGGAAGATTTTATCTTTCACACCAGATTGTAAAATGCTGTTCTTGACTAACGATATAATTTACTATTGTAACTCCATCTTGTTTAATAAATTTGAGTTACTTATAAAATACAATAAAAACTCTTGGATCAAAAATTTTGAACGTCATAAATTTCAGAATTATGATGACTTAGAATTGTCACTATCGGTCACACTATTCGTTGCTCATTTTCCCGTTACAGAGCTCAAAGAAATGATTCAAGGTTAGATCTGTTAATAAATATACGATGCTTTTTTCTGTAGTAAATAAGTATACTCTCCCCTACTATTTTTATTTTTTGTTTGTTTGGGGCTTTAGGACTCGTCAACGTCTGGGTCATTAGAGCCCTTTATTTTAATATTCAATAGTTGCACAACTTTAGGAAAACGCGCTGGTGGCGTACCATCTGGTAATACACAGTTTGCAGTTCGTACCATTACGAAAATCAGGGTAACAATAAGTAGGAGTCAGATATTAGGACAGCTTAGACAAAATACGTTGATACAAGATTCCTGAGAAGTAACCTACAATACCATTCTGAATTGTTTGATTGATTTTCCAATTCATTCATACGTTTCTTTAAAATTACATTTTCACGTCTTCGTCCACCCGTTACTTCCTGAATGGAAAATTTCTGGAAGACCTTTTAAAGATTTAGCAAGATCGGCACTTCTCTCTAGATTCATTTCAACCGAAATCTTATGATAAATTTCTAGATTTTTCATTGTTTCTCAGAACCTTCCTTCATCTCACAGAGTAGTGAGATTTATCTTAGAGATAAGGGGCTGATTAATCAATTTCGAGTTCCATACTCAAGCCTTCGAACCTTCGCGCTTCGTCCTCATTTCTAAGTGACTTAATCACGCTTTTAATATTCAATTTCTTCCTTGATGATGTTTCCACAGCATCTGTAAACAAAGCTACGACAATTCACACACTGAATACTATTTTGTTATGTACCAACTGTCTATGTATACATTGATTTCGCGTACATGTTTATTAACAAGTGGATTGCTAATAGGTAAACTGCTACATATATTTAATATATAATTGCTATAACAATCTAAAACAATATACTTGAGAATCTTATGTACATACCAGCCAATAGAAAATAGGATAACGAGAAAAAACACTTTTTGCAAATTTGAGAGTTATTTTAAATATTGAGGGATGTATGTGACATATGTTGTAATTATTTAATACATGTACAAAAACGTTGTTTGTTCGAAGTTTTTGACGTTGCGTTTTCATAGAGTAAATGTGATATCAAGTTAATGCAAAATAAAACATGGGAAAGAGAAATGAAAAACAGAATTATTCATATTTGAAAGGCAATGAAAACAGTACAGATATATCCTCCGTGAATAGCAAGCTTTGTATCCAATTAACTCTCTGAACAGAGATCCCCTTTAATGTAAAAAGGTGACTTTATCAAAAATCGATTTCACGGAAGTCGAAAAACTTTGTTAAAATGACTTTAATCCTTGAAATCATTAAAGCGGTTTTTATTTCATTAATTCTCTCTTAACTAATGCAATATTACTCAATATCTACGTAGAGCGTGAGCCGAAAAATTCAATTCAGAAACTGCACAAAAGTACAAAAATCAAAAACGTTTTAGAGGTCGGAAAAGCTTAACGTACCGTAAATAATTGTGACAGGAAATACCCACAAACATAGATTTTGTCTTTACTCCAGAAAACATGATTTTCAAGTTGAATTTAGATAGGTGAAGTCACTTATGTGTCATCGAGTGATTAAATATTTGATTGCCAACACACATACTTTGACTTCACGCGACTTTGAAAGTAGGTTGTGTTGTCACATTTCGCAAAGATCTGAAGAGATCTCAACTTTTTTATGATATTTAATTCTATATAAAAATAGTATCTTCAGACATTATCTTTATTTAATGCTGGCAGAACTACCCGGTGCTGCCCGGGATTTGAAAAGAAACTTTAAACAATCATTACATTCAACATTTTCAAACAATTCACAAATAAGACATAAAATTAAAATATTTATTTCCATTTTTAAACGAACTTTCAAAAAATTACATCAACATTCAAAGAAAAATCGGTTCATAGAATTGATATGTTTTACCCTACAGAGGATATTAAAACACTAGTGAACAAGTCTGGATTTTTACCTCATTTAACTTGGCGTTCATATATAATATTCTGTATTCGTTATATTCTATATTCAATATTTCACTATTTTCGTGTTATTAAAAAACTACCACGAAGAAATTTTACAAAAATACAAAATTCAGTTTTCAGTACAGACTGCTAATATGTTCGTAATTACGAATAATTTTAAAATTCAAGTAGAAGGAAATACTCTTTACATTGAAAACTAAATAAACAAAGCGCATAGTTCAGGTCTCTGAATTTTCGTTTCCCGTTTAGGTTTTTTACTTGAAAACGATATTCTTCACAGCTTCTACGATTCGGTAACGTTTCGTAGATTCGGTAACGTTTCGTTTTTCAACTTCTCTTAGCCGCGGAACATTTTCAATACTCTTTCAATCGATCGAGTCAACAGGGGATGGGGTTTGGCAAAATTCTGCCCGACGAAGAAAACTAAAAAGTTAAATTGATTTATTTGTAACGTGATATTTTGATTCTCCAGCGATTTTGTATTATTTCCAGGTGGGAAAATTAAATACAATAGTTTTTTAGTTTTAAAAATTATTTTTAAGATTTTCAATTCAATACGGCATTTTATTTACAATATTTGCATTTTAAATTACATGTGGCGAGGTTTTAGCCCCTTTGCCCTCTTAAGCGCTTAATGCCATGGTCTGTGCGTTCATGTCCTGGTATTCACTCTCAATGAATTCTTCAGTTGCGTCTACATTTTCATAGAAAGATTGATATTTCTATTTCCTGCAACCATAATATTAAATTTAGTTACGCATGGATAGTAATATAGTAGGATAGTATAATTTGTATTATTATATTATAAACTTTTGGCATACTGTAATAGTTTCTTAAATCTGAAATAGGTGCAACTGACTAATTCATTGAGCACCGTTGGGAACGAAGGAAAACCATCGGTCAGAACACAAAGACTGTACATGGAAAAGATATTTACAAGAGACAATATTTACAAAAGACACTTACAAAAGTATTTAGATAAGACAAGAGTCTATAAGAATTATTACAAACTTAGTATTTACAAATAGTCTATAAGAAAAAGTACTTACAAAATAGTCTTTTTTCACCTGTACGTAGAGAGAAGTTTCGTTACCTTCTAAAATTTTGTATCATAATAATGTTTTCGTATTGCAATGTTTGATGAGGTATTTCCGATTTCCAATGCTCTATTTTATCTTACCGGTCATGCTACGTCAAATATTCTTTACGACATTAGTTGTGTCCTCCAACGTCTGATGAAAAATTTGACGTAAAATGGACTATACCTCGCGGACCGCGGGTCATCAGTTAGACTGGCGTACATTACAGTGGATTGTCCGCCTCATGTAACGCAATCAAACTCTGGTTTACATATTAGTAAGCTTCATGGTCAAGTCATGCGAGTGAAGATTCACATTTACAGATTAGCAGTCAATTTTAATCTCTTTTCTGCTCTTAAATTTATCAATATTAAACATACTTTGCATATTATTTGCATTAATCCTTTCAAGTAATTTCATCGATTACTTTTTGCTATTTCCAATACGTAATTTACTTTTATTAGTATAGATCAACTACCTTACAATTTATACACAAAGTAACGCAAACTCCCTAAAATTCGATATGTAAATAAGAATGCCTGCTTTTTTAAAACGTGTGTGCTAAATTAGACAGGTGTTCCGTTTTTTTTCTAACAAGAAACATCTCACTCAAGAAGCATACAATAATAAATGAAATAACAAATAAACAAAAATACATAATTATTACTTTCATCTATTATAGAAATAATATATGAATATTTTAAATCTGTGTGTATAAAATCTGCTCTCAAACGGCGCTATCTTTCCTACTGTCTAGGGGCGCAAACTTCTTAAGTCCGCCTCTGGTAGCAGCGGTATTGAAGTGTCGTAAGAGTTCACGAGGATTCGAAGTATTTGTGGGTCGCATCAAAAGCCTTGAGTGAGCCTTCAACGGGCCTTGAGTTCGGCACAATCTAGACGGTTCTAGACACGTTAATTTATCCGAATCCGTTAACCGACTGCCATAGAAGAAACGGAACGAAAGTTGTCGGGAGAAAAAGAAGGATATTGTCTATTGTAACATAACTAAATGAATTTAATTAATAATGAGGAAAGAATAGTGTAGTAGGTAAGCTCCACATTGGTGCGTCAATTGTTACACAACAAAATTAATTTAATTAACAAATGAGGGTGCTCAGTGAAGCTAAGCCAAGTGGGCGCCAATTGTAACAAAACAAAATTAATTAAGAAATTGAGGAAATTATGAGAATAGTGTAGTGGTTAATACCATTATTACCTTGTAAAGTAACAATTATCTAATTTGCTCTATAAATCTGAGTAGGGTGATAAATAATACTACCGCTACAGGAAATTAATTACTGGGCGGGTTTCGTGCCCTTTTTTCAAAAAACACACACGTGGGTACAGGATACGCACAGCGTACAAATAATACATTTCTATGCCTTGCCTCGGAACTCGCCCACGTTTCCCTCGAGACAATCCCATCTTTCGGAAGCGTCTTCTCTTGTTAATGGTATTTTGCTGTCTTTTATTCTGTGCCGCCTACCGCTTTGAATTTCATAATTTTATTGCCTTGTTTTTCCAATATAGTGCTCCACCCAGAAACTGCCCTCTGACTCTCACCCTAGTTGAGTTTTTCCAGTACTTCCTATTCTCCGAGTCACGTTTGTTCGCGGGCGGCAATGCTTACTCCTCTCTATTTGAAATTTGCCGTCGCGGTTCTCACGCCTCGACGGAAAGAACTTCCACGCGGTTCCGAATTAATTCCACCCATACTCTCTAAAATAAACTCTACTGGTTGTGGGTGCGCTCTTCCTCGTACAGACACATTTTTGTTTGGGAACAACGTTCGCGACGCTACATTCATATTTCCGAGAACTATGACCTCCCACTTCGCCGGCTGAAGCAGCGGGGCCCTTAGAGTGGGTCATTCAGCAGAGGCTCGCACCACCCCCATTGGCTTGTCTTAGAACTCTCGATCATATTCTCGAGCTATCATTGCAATTTTGATTAAAGAAATTTATACTTCATGACACTATTGTTCGATCAATCTATCCAACGAATAATGTGATGGGAAGGTAATGAATACACGTTCAACTGTGCCGACAGATGAAAAAAAGACTATGGTTGAAGGTGAGTAAGAGAATGATAGAAATAAATTAATCAATATCAGACATACACAAATATGATAAGAAGATGCTTATGACAATGTTAAAAATCACGGAGTAAAAAATTATAGAAAAGAAAAGAAAAACTCAACGAGACTGAAAATCTGCATACAAAAACAAACCAAAAAATCTGGGGTGTGCCAAACTCAACTTTCCAACTATAATTTCATAAGTCATCCTAGTAGTAAACAATCTAAATAGCAATAAAGTAACTCGAGAAGTATTTATACAAAAAAGTATAATATGCATAATTTAAAAAACATATAAAACAGATCAATATGTACAAAATTATTTATGTTTACTACCATAAAACATATGCTGCAGTATTCCGTATCAACTCATTCAACTGCAGATTGCTGGAATCATTATTTTCCACCCTAAACTCTTTGCATATATTCGGATCTAAAAAAGGCGTCTCCTTTTTTGCGTAATAACGTTTCGCCTTATTTCGAAAATGCTACGGCAATGCTGTTTAGAAATCTGTACGCACAATTTAGTGTACAATAAAAATGTTTCTATTGATTTTTTCAAACTTCTATTCATTTTTTAAGAAACCAGAATGAAGAGCTACCAAGAAATAGACTTCTATTTCCAATGCATTCAAATTCGATTCTCTATTTTGGTTTCTGAGTTATCGGATAAACAAAATTCTTCACACACACATACGACATTTGACATGATAACAAAAATTTGAAAACAGACTCTCCTGCACCCAATGTGTATAGATCTGAAGAGATCCAGAAAATTTTTTCGACCGATTACTATACTTTCCTGATACATACTGTATAATTGGAAAGTAAAAAAAATGTAATTGTGCTCTTGTGATTTTTTCCAAAAATTAAAAATACATCATGGTGGCGCCTTTCCACTCGGTAGGAAATGTTGACTTGTCCTACTACGATTTTTTATTTTTTTTGCCATTCTATTCGCGATACGATTCAAAAGATGAGAACGTAAGAAGACATGCAGAATAGAGGCAGAAAGGTCGGTTGCCACGGCAACTAACAAAAGACGAGTCCAGCCTCCAGATGTTGTACGGAATCCTTAACTAGCATGGACATAATGCATCGAAAAAAAGGGAGAATTCCCTTCCGACCCGACATCCAGTCCCAAACAAGATCAATAACAAAACTAAGTAGTACTACCGCAAAAAAGCATCTCTTTCAGTGGTCGGGTAGGGATCTGTAACACAGTTACGTGGGGTATACTATCATCCCAAAAGAAACTGCAGTTTTTTCGCAGAACGTGGAGAAACAATTAAAACTAATTTGATATTACTTTCATCTGGGATACATATCTTATCATTTTACTCAGAGTTATATTGAATTTGGTAGTAACAAAAAACAGTGTACTATGATATATAAAAGAGGCATTTTATGACAGAGGTTTAAACAATAAAATTTATTAAATTACAAAACTTATAACATTCTCATGGTTTTTACTTACTATTAATTTAATTGACATGTAAAAAATATCAAAACCAAAAAAAATCTGTCATTAACACTTACCTAAACTTGACACACAAGAAAAAAAAGAAAAAACGGCTAATCACTGCTATACATCGGCACTTCCAGGNCAAGAAAAAAAAGAAAAAACGGCTAATCACTGCTATACATCGGCACTTCCAGTGAAAACAAAAGCGATCAGCTCGTAATAGATTGTTAGGAAGGTACAGGAATGTTCAGCGTACCAGATAAACTTTCATAAATAGCTGTAATAAGACACGTGTGGTGTTGTGATATACCATCCGACCTTCAAAGGGTTACAAGAATCTTTTGTTATTAAGTAAAATGGAATTCAATCAAACTTCATGACAACATACATACAACACAACTAAATACAAAGTATAAAACAGTTAAATACTTAACTGCTATTCATGATCATTGGGACTTCCAAATTATAAATTTTTTAATAAATATATTGTCAAAAAATCAGTACAAACTGTGTATGACCACGTGGAGGACAATAAACTAATTTACTCTCCGGAAGCAAGCAAGGGACCATTCCATCAATTCCGATCAAGGGCCCTAAGGCAGAGGCGGATTCAAAAATTTCAGCAAACGTTCCTAGATAAGATAAAAAGTTAGCTGCGAGTTATAATACATATATAATGTCAATATGTTTGTAATTTAACGCAAAAAATTTAAATGTACAAATTATTATCGAACTATAGATTATTCTGAGTAGAGTGTTTAAAATTCATAAGAATTGAAATAACACTAAATTCACGATTTATTGTTACAATAAACACGCCCCTAGACAAAGCCTAGAGAACCTGTATAAGAAATCCGCCTCCACCCGAAGGAAAACCGGAGCAAAACCCGGGCAAGTTAGATTTGAACTTCTAATCAATTTTCTGTTAATGATGAAAATGCCCATGAAAGATGAAAATATATACACAACTTTTTATCTCATATTTAATGTTTCTTATAAAAATTTATTGTGTAGTTAATTCCTGTTTTTAAAATAATGTTTATACTTAGTTTACATAATGCAATTTTTTTACAATTAGAAGATTTTTTTTTCTCTTCCTCAATACTATTTTCGGAAACGGAACCTCATACGATTATTCTATCACACACAAACTAGTAGCACTAGGAACGCGCAGATTACATGCGTCTATTCATATAAAATGGATTGAGGAAGAGACATCGAACCTTACTCATGAAATGTTAACAATACTATTCATAACATGCGTCGACATTCGCTTCTTGGAAATACCGCAAGCCCGGAATTCTTCACGTTCTGACAGGTTTCCTACAGGAGAGCACTTTTGAAGATGAACTGGGGATCCAAGCTTGGGTTGTCAAACATTCGCAGTATAATGCTGACAAAATACTGTGTATTAACATTAGCTTCAACACATTTTTACAACTTAGTGATCGAGTGGATTTTATAAAAACAATAATTAGATAAGTGATCCATGAATATGGGACTTTCACGGATGATTGAAATTGAAAAACACGTAATTTTTTTCTGAATGATATAATATTCCAATTACATAGCGTACAATGCTAGAATATTTATAACTAGTGTACTAAAACAAGTTGGAAAACGACCAAACAGAAACACCTTACGTTACCTCAAGGGTAGAATTGCTGAAATTCAAATTTTTAAGTTTCATATTCTAAAAATTTTGAAATTCTCTATGCTCAGAAACGAGACAAACTTCCCCGAAGGTCCCCTGGGTTCAGTTTTAGACTATCTTCTCTTTTTTTGTATTACATGAATGATACGTTATCCTGCACTCAAGATTATAAAATGGTGCTCTTTCCCGACGACACTAACTATTGCAACTATACTATAAATTTGAGTTACTTATCAAATGCAATGTTCAAAATCCTTGTATTACTACGAAATATCTCTAAATTTATGAATTTTGGTTCTGTGACACCGAAATTGTATGGATTACAATTACTTACATATTAATACCTCAACCCGCATTCTTCACGTTACTAATCGTCACAATATTCCGCATATACCCTCACTTGCATGTCATCTCCTTTGTTAGCACCACTATGAAGTCCTCGCAATAACACAATACATACTAAAACAATAAAAACCCTAAATCAGGGAAGCTTAGGTCCATAGATAACGTTCCATAGGTAATGCTCAAGATTTCATGGACCCGAATCGAAACGAAAGGCCTGCTTTAGATTCAAATTACACAAGCTTATACATTTTAACTTTTCATTGGGGATTTAAATTAAAGTAGGTGATTTGAAATAAAATTGCGGTGCTGAATTAAAAAAAAAGCATTTATTTATTTCCATCGCGTCAGGATATTTTGTAATCGTAAAGACAAAATTTACGAAATTGTCTGGTTTCGAATGTTTCTGTGACTATAGGCAGTGTAAAAACCTTTGTATATTGTATTTTTAAAATTTAAATCCTCAGTTGATGTGGCTTATATGTTTATTGGACATGAACGTTGTCTTGTAACTTGTTCTCACAATATTTGTGATTTGTTGGGAGACATGTGTGTCCATTTCACGGATGGTGATATTAAGTGGTATTTTTACATAAGTGTTAGTAGCCAGAGAGAATGTGTGACTGTATAAACTTTACTAAGGAATGTAGTTTTCTTCACTAACGTTAATAGTTTTATATAATTATGGTAAATGTGTATGGGGTTGTCTAATTTGGAGAACGGGATTATCTATAAGGTTTGGTTATGAATGTTGAAATAGCCCTAGATTGGTTTCTGTTTTGTATAGCCCTGATGAAGGTGACATTCGTTGCAGAAACGTTGGTAAAGTAATTATAAAGAATTTGGCGAAGCTGCAAGAATTTTGTCTGGTAAGTCCTACAGCCAATAACATCCTTACAGAGTATCTATTATTTGTTATTTAGATTTTCTGAGTAGGTTAAGTTCCTTATAATGAAGAGTGACAAAATCAGCAGAGGTAAATGGGAAGGTAAACGTGGAGGACAATTAGTTTATTGTCATCCACGTGGTCATACGCTGTTTGCACTGCTTTTTTACACTAAATTGAAACTGGAAATTGACAAAAATAATTCCTTGCATTCATTTTTTAATCAGTAAGATTTTGGGTATTTTTTAAATATTTCTTTATATTTCTTGTTTGAGTTGTTGCGTCAGAGTTGTAATTCGTAATTAGCACCCCCATAACATGCCAGGAACATAAATCATAACTTAATATTTTCATGAAATTACTGGAATATACATTGAACACACTATAGAGAGCTAACTATCCGTCTCATAACAAAACATTTAGTTGTAAGTAATACGGAGTTTTGTCTTTCTTATTCCCAAAAACAGGACTTTCCAGTGATATATCTGTAGTTCGTGTAAAGAACAGAAAGCTACAAAAGTAGGGGCTTCGAACATCAACATGTGATGATAAAGAGTTGAACTCCACGCCAGTTCCTCCCAGGGGACTTACATCTAGTAAGTACGTGTTTGGCGAACACGGGGCTCCGAGCTGAATCTGGCATTGCTTCCACATACTTGTAATACGCTCCTTCCTTTCTCTTTCCTTACCTTCCTCGGTCACCTCTTGTTCTTTTCGATCCCGACGCTAGGGTATCTTTCATTTTCCTCTCCTTCTTGTCTTTTTTTAATGATATATGTGATGTTTACAGATATGATGATATTTCAGTTTTGAGTTGTAATTCGGGAGGGTTTTAGTGGGTATGGTTGAGTCATTCGGCGAGTCCCACACGCGGGGAGAGTCATGCTGGCTCTCCTTAGTGCATAACTGCATTTTCCCTTCCTGTACAAGTTTTTAGGGCTCTAATGACCTCGATGTCGACGAGCCGTAAAGCCCCACCAAAAAAAAAATCCACGCCAGGGAGCACCAATTTCATGGTAATTCCCCTGTCTGTCGAATAAATAATCATATGTGTCAACCTCTTCATCTGTGACAAAGACAATGAAACATTAGATTGGCATCGGGGAACTCCGATTGCCTCATGTTCATTTCCATGAAATCAACCTCGTGAACCAGAGGGAGGTTTTTACTGGAAGATAATATCTATGTGGGTTCTTTCGAAAGCGCTCGCATCTCCGAAACAGGGCAGGAAATCTCCGTCAGAGATGGGGTCCAGGAAAACATTATATTCAATGGGAATAAGTGCTCATTTCTCTTTCAAAAGAAAATATTTCACAAAATGTTTATACAATTTTGGAAAACNGAAAATATTTCACAAAATTTTTATACAATTTTGGAAAAACTATTACGATATTTTTCATCTCGATGATAAAACTTTAGCTTTATCTTCACCATCCTCATGGTTTAAAAAATTGAAACACTGAAAACTATGATTCTAAGAAAAATTATCACTTTGTCGAAATTGTAAAAAAGATAATATTAGTGACTTCACCAATCGAAAAATAATGAATTTCTCATGAAGTTATCATTTTTATGTGTATGAAATCAAACTTAATTTTTCTTTCTTTTATAATTTGTAAAATAACTAAAAATATGGCCTTACTTCGTCAAGTAGTTCGCTTGATTAATATACCTTTGAGTTAACGATAGAAGATCACAAGCTGAAATCTTAGATTCATTTAATTTAAGCAAGAGAAAAAATATATTTAAGATTATGCACTCTGTAGCTATGTATTACGTTTGCACTTTTGCAGATAATTCCTAAAAATATTTGTCTGGTCTTACTAAGGTTTAAACTCCACGGATTAATGCATTAAAATTGAAAGATCGTACTTTTACAATGATTTCAGTATTTTCTCGAAAACAAAAACTTCAATCATTGATCACATTTTTGGCCTCTTTCAAAAAATTAGGTCGAGAAAAGAGCTAGTTGTGCATTATTTTATATAAAAAATAAAGAAGTTATATTGTAAAGTAATATGTACTATGGGATAATACATGGAATGACACAATACACGTGTATGTATTAATTATGAGCTTTGATGATGATATAAAGTTAATCTAAACGTAGGCGTAAAAGAAAATTGTGTTTTCTAGGGTCCAAACGTGAAAATCTACCTTTCCCAAAAATGCAATATTTGACAAAAATTGAAATGATCTTCATCAGAGATAAAAAGTTAATGATCAGCTAGCAAGACATGAAACCTAAGTCTTGTGAATAAATCTTACGCCTCCGCCTAGCGCACAAGTAATACGCCTAGCCGCATACCATGTACACCTGGACGCGTTTAATGATCGCGGGCGGGTGTGACGTCACACTTTTGCGGCGGAAACGTCGATGTCTCGACTCCTACACTCAGCTACCACGAAAGGAAGGAAAGAAAATCTGTTAACGGGAATTACGTTCTCTGAAATGAGTACTGCATGGCGTCATCGTATCTACAGTAAAAATAACGTGATTTATTTAGTTTTTTTATTATTTGAAAATAAACAGATTTAATTATTACAAAAGTAATGTAGTACCAAAAAGTGCACAAAATGATATTAGAAATATACCTGAAAAAAGAGGTAAAAGATCAATGATAAATTAATTAGTTACTGAATTATATGAAAATACCTAGATAACTTCGACAAGAGAAAGTTGTGTTGAGAGAGCAGAGAAAAAGTTTGAAACTCTCGCTATATCATTAAAACTCATTAATATAATGTTCAAATGGAATTGTAACATTTATAATCTAAATTCCACATTAAACAAATTGTGAATGCAACCCGAACCTTAGTTCATAAAGTAAGTACCATATTTCCCATTTCGTATATTTTGCAAACGTTTACCCCTATTTACGGTACGGCATTATCTTTTGGGGCATTTCCGGTCAGAGCATCCAAACTTTCAGAATTCAAAAGAGGAATGTTCTCCTATATTGTAAATCTCACCCCCAAAAGTCTTGTAAACCATTATTTAATTAATTATTTTAACACTTCCCCACATTTATATTTATGAGAGTGTTGCGTTTGTTAAGACTGACTTACAGGTGCCATCCTTGCTTTATATGAAACTATCTTGTTCACAATCCCAAAACCCGCAATAGAGATAATATTCATCGTCTTAGTGTCAATCACGCTTTGCCAAAAAGGGCCATATCATTCCAGAATCGTTTTATAAAATTTCCAAAGATGTAAAAGGTATTATTAAATTGAATCTCTTCAAGTCTGCGGTTAAAAGCTACCTTTTGCACCATTACTTCTACAATGTAAAAGAATTTATTGATTTTAATAAAAGTTTAAATGAATCTTTTTTCCATCAAATGCTTTTCAATAATTCTTTTAAAAATTACATATTT
>NNCF01128167.1:532572-547068 GCA_002313205.1 Laupala kohalensis | reverse complement strand
TATATATATATATATATATATGATTTTCGAGCGAACAAAAGGCTGAATTGGTATAAAATAAAATAGTAGTAATGAGATGTAAAACAAAAATGTAACCCAGAATATTCATCAGGAAAGATTGAATTTAAATGATAGACTTCTTTAGTAATTATAGTATCTAAAACAAATTGCTCGTCACATTTCTACACTTTACAAAATTCAAAGAAGAAATATTCCTTAATGGTTTCGCGATAATCATTAACTAGGCGTAGGCGAATACGTCCTTCACTTGGGGTATATTCCTTGGAGTTCACAATGGGTAGGGTACTGCCTTTCCAAATAATGAATTTTAAATATATTTGAAATGGGTAAATGCAATTTTCGATAGTAATCCGAATTGAGAATGTTCTCAATTTCGTGAACCAATCAACGCTCAGAAAGTAAAAAATAATGTTACAAGAAAAATAGAAAGATTTTTGCTTCAAATTGGTAGTGTAATTGGGAGGAAATGCACTGGCAATTCATTTCATTTAATAGCTCGCAATGTTTATTCAGTGAAGTATAATCCACTATTCATGAATGAATGAACTTCATCCATTCAATATTAGTTTATGATTGTATTTGAACTACCAAACTGGAATGAGAACGTAAATTTTATTGAAATCAATTAGTACCATACATTATATACATCAATTTAGAGAACTAAATATTTATTATATTTGAGGATTTTGCGAAATTTCCATAAATTTTATTTTTGGTACACATGACTGATTTTTACCATTTCTGTTGCTTATTTCTCCGGCCAAAACATGGCGCACGCAGATATAAAAAATATTTAGTCTATTTGTGATGTATTTAGGGTTTGGAAGAAGTCAATGTGGATAAAATTCAGTCAATTAAAATGTTTTCATCTCAATCTCAGTATCATTTGTTTTCAAATTTATTGTTTCCGTAACCGAAGAAAAAGATTTATAATTATTCAAACAAATTAGAAATATGTTATTGTTCCAAAATTATTTTCACACCCGAAAAAACAGCTGATACCAGGTAAAATATGTCAATTCATAAATGTCGACAGGAGAGTGTAAGTGTATTCATTACTTCTCGAATAAACTGAATGTAACAAAGTTAAATACATCTCTGACTCACACTCACAGAATGATGAAAAAAAATAATTTTTATTAAAAAATAAAAACTCAGTGGCTTATTAATATCGCGAAGGCAATAGTTTCGCTTGAGCAACATCTGCTTGGAGAAAAGCCAAGCAATATCCTGCGAAGAGCAATTATGAATAGTATGCTGTACGCAGCTGTCGAGCAGGGTGACGGCATTTCCCTCAAGAGAACCGGTTCACTCAGAGAGGCTGATCTTCTCATTAATCTTGCTGTTTGATCTCACTCAACTTTGAATTAATAACGGACAGTAATTTGAGCATTTCGGCGGTCGCCAGTCCTCAAGATTTTTCTCTGAAATGTCCGCCATGAAACAGAAATGTAATGGAGTGAAAGAAGGTGTCCTTCGTTCTTATCAGCTGTAATAATTATATATGATTCACGATCAGCTTGTCATATTATAAAGGTGTGGGTATGTTGTTTGCAAGATCCTCATACGTGGAAAATTACGTTCACACCTTGAACTATTAAGATGTAGATTACATGAGATTTTACAGTACATTTCATGAGAAAAGTTGTTTATGAAAAAAGTGTTGTAAGCAAGTAGCGGAAGGAGTAAGAGCGAGGTCAAGTCCTGCTACCCAAACGTTCCCATGAGGAATCGCATACTTAAATAGATAAAAAGGATAACTATTGAAAATACTTGGTTTACTATGCAAAACTTTAATAACAGGCTCGGTCTGTTCCAAATACTAGACTTATGTATCCATCCGTATATTGAGACTCTAAATCCGAATCCGGGGTAAAAATATACATATTAAGACGCCCTTAACAGAAAATACATATTAAAAAACAGCGGGGAGATGACGGGAATACAATTCTGAATTCGAAGTCTACTGTCAAACCAGTAATAGAATATAACTATTACAATATATACATAACAAAATTGTTAGTTGGTACATAACTTTAGTTACAATTTTTTTTTATCAGTGTGGAAAATATTTTCTTTGTCTGAAATACTGAGGGGAATGAGTGTGATTTTGTCGTTTTGATACTATTTGTTGGAAATAAGTTTAAATAGGTAGCATGCCAATTTCTATGATCTGAAAAAACAGGGTGCTCTAAATTTTTTAGGAGTATTTAATTTTCGAAAATTGTTTTTTTAATTGGCGTCCCAAACTATGAAAAACCAGGTCGCATTATGGAATAGTACAGATGGACGTCTGAATGCAGACCAAAAGGTGGTGAATAGTTCAAAAAAGTGGGTAACTGATGGACTCATTTAGAATAGCTCCCGCAATTCGAAGTTCAATATTCTGTTGCTAAGTAAATCTTGTGTCTAGGAGAACTCCAGAGTATTTCACTGGGATTTCGTGTGTTCTCTTCCCCTTACGTCGACATTCAGATGCCCTTCTCTACCGTTCCATGTCTCAAACTATCACATCATATGCACGTCAAAAACGAAGAGCGTATCATAACAGAAAATTCAAAAATCGACAAAAACAATATATAAAAATGTAGATTATCGAGGGAGAAAAAAATCACGAAATATTGAAAATGGGACCAAATATCACAAAAAAGTTCATTCAATACACTTTTATTATCTAAAAGTGGTTAACTCTTTACAAATAACAGAAATTTTGGAAGTAGTAAATTACATAAGTAATTGTGTACCATCTACTATTATGTAGATTATCGTTCACAATTTAAATTCGTAATAATACGATAGTTAAAAATTCCATGAAAATAAAGAAGCAATAATTGACTTCTTAGTGATATCGCAAATTTGCAATCTTACGAAAAACAAATTAAATGTATTATTTTTACATATGTTGAACAGTGTTCTTGGTATCTTGAAAATATTTTAACATAGCTTACAGTTATTTTTGTTAACACAATCTCCAATCATAACAGCAGCTTTAAAACTTTAATTCTTGCATAATATTACAATTGTGTTCCAGTAATTGTCATTTAGACCATGACAAAATGCATGTGTCATTCTTCTTCATTTATTTTTACCGTCTAGACAAGTGATTGCGTCGTTATGTATTTTACTTAATTAGTTAACACAATCGCAATGTTCAATCCAAATTTCAATTTCACATTACGCGAATACTTTTTTTAAACAGAGTACCTACTCCTGAAAAGTAATCACAAATAATTTTCCCTCACGAAATTCCCTCAAAAGTCTCGTCGATTTCCTCCAAACATGGATACTTGTTGCACTCGCGCTTCAAAGATGTGTTGCAAGGGACTGCGACGCATCGACTAGAGGAGTGAAGGGCGTAATACAATTGTAGTAACTGGATTGCACACTGCACGAAATGGGTACATGCGCCTGGCGCATTTCATTAGGAAACAAACTTGGCAATAGAATTGGCGGCAACGAAGAGAAACCTGTGAAACGCGTGCCGTCGGCTTCGAACATTCTCAATGTATTTTGAACACTAAATCCCTTCAACACAATTATCTCCTTAACGTACGTCCAAAATTTAATATACGAATAATACAAAATAGTTTACTATGTAATTGCATGAATTTTTGTGCCTACACTATTATACGAATTCAGCATTACTTTCGAAAACATTTCACCAGTCTGAGTAAATTTACGGAAACATGATTCAACTGCTAATTACGAATAAAAATTATGAAAATCTAATCCAGGATAACATTTAAACAGACATTCAAAAGGTCGCGAAAAAATAACAATATAAATTAAATATGGCAATGTTTTTACTTCATTAACAATAAAAAAGCAAAATCCCGTTAAAATTCCTATTTCTATCTTAAATAGTGTTCTCTCTGCTTTGATGAATGAATCAGCCACGACATCGCCTTCACATTTCCACCATTACAAAATCGACATTGTATTAAACTTGGTTCGCAAAATACTGAGAAAAGAGCGAAAAATAACATTTCACCCTAATTCACTTATTTAAAAACGGTATTTCAAAAAATCCTTTCTTGGAGAACCTCTGTAATACGAAACGTCCCGTCAAAATTTCAAGTTTCTATCTCTACTAGTGTTTTCCTCTGTAATGATGAGTGAATCTGGAAGTGTGTGAAAAGATCGGGGAAAATTCAGTTCAGATCCGTAAACAACGCGGGGTGAATTCAGATAATAGAAAAATAAAAATAACGAAAATAAAATCAAGAAAAATCCTTTCATCCGTTTTCAATTTTATTAGACAGCACCCAAAATTTCTTCACCTCTAAAAACTCAGGCGCATCCATTTTTTATGTGCCCCACGTTCTACCGTTTGATCGACTCTAAAGAAATCCCTATAGCAGAAGGAGCACGTGAACAGAAAGACGAATTGGCTGGATATGAGAACCAGTTGTTCCCCTCACTTCTCCTCCTTCCCGTTCGCGAACTCTCATCCCACAGCTCGCTCTTCAGCACCTGATCTCTCGCTTTGGAACTCTGCGTCACGTTGGTCAGTGCTGAGTGCTGTGGAGTGGAGGTCGGCAGATCAATTACCGTCTCTCTTTCTCTTCCTCTCACCCTCTCCTACTCCTCCTACCACAGTCACATCAGCGTCTCTGGCGGACAGTAAACGAACTGATGGATCATGGATTACTCTAAAACTTTCCCCGTTGTACACAATCTTTTAGATCTATTGATCCATCTTACACATATCTGAGTCTATTTCTACCACACCCGATTTTAAGACTTAAACAATATTAAATACGAGAAGATCACTGCTTTACCATTTAGAGAAAGGAATGACTAAAAACGAAAGACGAATTATACAGTTTTCTACTTCCCTAATATAATATTTTCACTTTTTTGGAAGTTAAGTTTTGTATGATAATTATTCGTCCCGATCAGACTCCAATTTGGATTACCATCTGATTTCAATCCGAATTGAAATCATCTTTGATAGTACAAAAATGTATAGCTAATCAATAGATGGAAGCTTGGAAGCTTGTCAAAACTGAAAGGATCTTCTTGAGTACAAAATGCATCGTCAGACATGTCGAAAATAAACAACATGTGGATTATTAATAAAATAAAACTATGACACCTATACTACAGCACTTGGCGGTCAAAATAATATGAATGAATTCTCTAGAATTGACAATATTTTCGTCTACTTTAAAGGTCGAATTTAAAATTAAAATAACTCACAAGAAGCATCTAATTCCCATTAAATGGTTCCAATAATGTCTGATTCGGGTACACAATGTATATTTTAACCAAATCTTCCTAAGAATCTCCCATTTCGTATAGTCATAAGAATTGCGTAGTACGTGAACTGTAAGTCCTAAAAAAGATAAAAATTGTCACTCCTTGGAGAGTATCTTGATATAACAAAAAATTAAAACAAAATGTCGATTAAAGGAAGAGCTCATATAGGTGTTTAACAATACTCTTATGACTATTTACGTTATCTCCCATTTATAACATGAGGACAACAACTCCGAAAAAAGGCGAACACGTTGACAGATCACATGAATAACACGTTGACAAACAGATATAATTTATTTAATTAATATCTCTCTATTTAAGCGGCGTATTCCTCAGTGACTCACTCACTCATTTCTCAACGCAGAAAATTTAACTACGGGAGGTGGGAAATTAAAATTTTGACGTGATGTTGCTTTGGTACAGTAGAGGTTCACCAGGAATTCTCATTAATTTATATATTTTTTTATTTCTAATTTTCTCCTCAATTAATTTTAACGAGGGATGACACAGTATCATGAAAAAAAGCTCCTGTATGAAGTCGGAAAGACTATTTGAAATAAAAATAAAGTGACTTCTAAGAATAATTAACCCTTTAAAGCGTCGTTCTCCATACTGCGCTCTGCAGAAAAATCTGGGCGGTAATTAGAACGTAGTTTGCTAGAGCATAAATTTTAATTAGCAAATTTCTTCGAATCATGTTTGAGAGAGAGGATATAAGTAGTAAAAATGAAACATTTATATAATGGGTTTTTTTTTCGCAGAGGGGAAAAATACATTACGCACCTTCAGGGATCAGGTTACGTTTCCCTGGTGTGTGGGATTCCCACCCACTAAAAGGAACCCTCGCTTCTTATGCCAAGTAGCTTACTCCATGGTATCCGTCATAAACCCAGGAGGACCAGCAGGTAGCTGGTTAGAGCTCTCGCTCTCTTCGCAGGAGGACCGACAGGTAGCTGGTTAAAGATCTTACATCATTTTACAGCTTGTGACATACCTTTAATTCTTAATATTAGTCACCGTAGTAATGTAATTAATCTTCAACCAATTGTTGAACAAGATCAACATCATGACCCAAATTTTTCTCCGGTTTTCCTTCGGGTAGTGGCGGATTTTCCATGGGTAGTAATGTCATTAATACTTGTTTTTATTAATTTCGATTTTTTATTTCACAAATATTTACAATTTACTTTGTAATAATAAATAGATAACAGTACGTATTTATAAAATAATTTCTTTTATAAATATTACATCCGCCACAGACCTTGGGCCTTTGCTCGGAATTGATGGGATGGTCTCTTGCTTGTTTCCAGAGAGTGACTTAGTTTACCTCCGAGTACAGCTAAGTATGGTACTCTTTGGGAATTCGGAGTTTTACCGTTACAAGTAAAAATTAAGATGAGGGCCATTAAATATTGGGTTTCAATAACAAATGGGGAAAGGAACAACAATGTATACGATTGCTACGAGTTAACGTGTAACGATGGGTGGGGTAAAAAAATAGAACTATAATCGGAACTACCGGTCTAGGACACTTGTGGCAGACAGCTCCGGCGAGATCTGATTATGAATTAATTATTCAGAGACTTGAAGACATAGAGAAACAAAACATAACGGCTGAGAGACAGGAAAAGAGGTCACTAATCGTGCAGAATATTGTGGCAGGAGACTGGGGGGAAAACCGTACATAGACAAATTAAACAAGATAGCAAGAGCTGGTTACGCTTGGTTTCGACTTGGGGGATGGAAATTAAGGAAATTGAGGGGGGATCGAGATTCGTAATGCCCTTTATGCACGGAACAAGAAGATTGGGTCCACATTCTGCTAAATTGCGTTAACACTGAAATAGGTCGAAAAAAGTGGCTTCTTGAGGGGGGATACAATCGTAAACCAAGAAATTACACTCTAGCTTTTGAAATAATGCGAGATAGTAGAATCTCCGTTACTTTACTCCTTGACAAGTTTCTGAGTATGGTTCGGAGAAAGAGGGAGGCGGAACTGATGAAGGAGATTGACCAGAATGAACACACTTAATTTAAATCTGTTTAAATTATTATTATTATTATTATTATTATTAAAATTATTATTATTATTATTATAAGTGATAGTAGTAGTAGTAATATTAGTATTCTATTTTAGTCTGTTTTCATTGATTTAATGCGTACATGTGCGAATATGGGTACATGTACATGTACGTATATATAGGTAAATATGTAAACAAGATTTATTTGGGTATGTTGGTATGTATGCATATGTATTTGCCCTGCAGATAAGTATGTATGCTTTCTATGAATTTATTTGATTCTGCCGCCAAACTTTTTTTTTCTGTTACAGGTTTCCAGTTACCAACCAGATTCTTTTTATGCTTAGCGCGCTTGCCCTAACCGTTGGTTTTCCGTGGTTCCCAACGGTGCACAATGAACCAAACAGTCACTTAAGTAATATAACAATAGCTGAGATTAAAATTATATTTAAAAAATAGACATGACAGTAAAAAAATTCTTATTATAACGTATTAATTTATTTTTCCGCTAATGATATCATTTACCTTCCAAAAAAATCGAAATATTTTAATACCTCTAATTTTAGTTACTGTTGCAGTTCATTGAGAATGAATACTAGGGTATAGTATGCACAGCCAAAGGTACATTTTAGGGACTCTGTAAGGCGCTCATGGGTATTAAGCCCCGCCATATATATTGTATATTTTTGTTTTTATTAAAATATAGCTCTTTTGAATTTTGAAACCCCCACGTTGTCATACACAGTTTACAACTTTTTTTTTTTGCAACGAATTTCATCTTAGGAAAGGTAATCTCTACAACTTCTTAAGTTTTTATTGCATCAATTGAATGAATATTTTTGGATCAATAAATATTTACAATTTTTTTAAATTAAAAATAATTTTAGTTTCGTTACATTCAAAAAGTGCATTTCATATTTTAAAATTGCTGTAGTTATTTTCTGACATCATTTTTCATGTTTACAAAATCACTTAGTGATCTGCGGAATTCATAACTATAAATTTAGTGATCCGTGAGATCCTAAATGACCTACTTTAAAACCTGCTTGACAGATTACTTCGAGATACGAAAATAAAACTTTCTGCAATTACACATACGAAAATGTATTTCTCATTTCTTTTTATTTAATCTCTTTTGCCACGTACTTAGAAAAGTCATCAGCAGAATTTTACAACACTTACAATTTAATTTCATTCAAAACATTTAAATTGGACCAAGATAAATGGACCATTTCTTTCTCAAAATGTTAATATAATTAACAAATTCTGAAAATAAAAATACAATTTTACATGTCGACGTTTCAATATCGTCTGGTATCATCATCAAATGTATAAATACAGTACAAAATGTGTGAGCGCTGCTCATATCATATGCATAACGTTTGAATTGTATTTGTACCCCTGCTGATGCTACCAAATAGTAGCGAACGGGCGTTGTGTGAAATTATATTTTTGTTTTCAAAATTTGTTAATTAAATTGACATTATGTAACGGAAATAGTACGTTTATCTTGGTTGAATTAAAATGTATTAATTATCCACACAGACGCAATGCATAACATAAATTCATTTAATAACATAATTTTAGTTTCAAAATCTTCAATTTTGTCAAATCTCTCCTTAGTTTCCATTAGTCTCTTTTATATTTTAGGTGAAATTCTTTTCTTCTTAAATGCAGCTAGTATTTATCTGCCTCAGATTCATTCACGACATGATCATTTGTACACCGACATATTTCATTTTCGATTGACTTATATTTAACCAAATGTGTAAACTTAATAAAATGGAAGTAGGATTATGTTGGCGAATTGGAGCGGTAGCGCAGTTGCAGGTTTGTGCGCTTGTGAACGCTTGAATGGATGTACTTCGTTTGGGTTTACAATTTTTAATTATGAATTGAGTCGAAGGTACGCTACGCAAAATGCGTGGATTACATGAGTACCTTACATGTGCGTTACGCGGTGAGCGTCATCAGCGTAACGTATACGCTGGGAGGCGCGTACGTTATGCAAAAAAATCTCTATTCACACAACACCGCGAGGACCTGCTTAAAATGACAGCGCGTTTGTCAACCGTCAAGTCATCATTATCAGTGCAATGTGAGGTAACTACAATTTGTTTAAGTGATTTTAAATTCCTGTTTTATTCGGACTATAGAGACCATCCCTCAACCCTCTATGGGTGTACACCAATCGATCGAAGATGGGAAGTAGAAGAATAAAATTCTCTGGAGTGATATCTAGCGAGAAATTGAAGATGTTCGTCGGTGAATGAGTTTTGAGTGCTTCTAGAATATTCGATTATTTTCACGTGCTCATTCGTCGGCGAACTTCTCAATTTCAGGACAAACCTCATTTCAACAGACAAAAGTTGACGCTTCAGTGAGTTTTCTCTGCTTTTTTCCAATCACGACCAATCAAAAGGAATGGATTGACATTGCGTCATTACAAGGATTTTCACTTGGGATGATGAACAAGAAGCTGATCAGGTGTCTCGTACGGCACTGGCGTCGAGGAGACGGAACTGCTAGCAACGAAGGAGATCATCAGTTTTACAAACAAGATTTATTTAGTGATAATAAAAAATAATGAAAATAATTAATAATCTCTACATAGCTAATGTTGTCTATCCGTTATTCAGATGAATACCCTTCAATGGATATTTTCAAAATTGGTGAAATTGTGCCAAATGACCAAGAAGAGTTTAAAAAAACATTAACCGATTTAGAGAGTAAGCGGCAAATGTTTTAGATGAAAAACTAAATGTATGCCTAAACCTGAAATACAGCGGCAACGTGGCACATTTTCTGGTGATATCGACGGGTTATGTAAAAAAAATTGTACACAAATCCCAAATTCATCAAAGTGAAGCCTTCAGCATTCAGCAACTTTTCACATTTATTTGTCATTTACGAACGAATATTCACCTTTTTTTGAGAGCTAGATTCTTTTACAGTACAATAGAGAGAACAAGATATTACTTAATTCTTATACATTTTTCGGCGATCGCAAAAAATCATTAATATTGTCAGTAACGGAGAATCACCCTATATGCTTGAGTCATTATTATACATTATGGAATATTATATGAAGGTGAGGTGAGGTGTGTTATTATTGATCTTATGTTGTCTAATGTTTCCGGAGTTATTTACTTCCTTGGAAGCAATATTAAATTATATTATGAATAGAAAATCCACGGTCGAGAGAAAAGTTACTGTATTCCGTTAAACCAAAATCTTCTTGAAAATATGCGTTTAAAACTACTGGTTACATTTCCCAAGCAATTTTTGAAGAGCGCCATTGAATCATTCCCCTTATCAGTACATATCCACCATGAATCCATTAGGCCATGTGAAATACCACCCCTACTATCTTTATCTTCTTTTCTAATCTTTCCATTATCAATGATAACTTTTACAGTACATCGCAAACAGTGGAGCACGTGAAATGTATCCATCGTTACATACATATGGAGAAATCAAGATAAGATTCGAGGAGCTTCCGTTCATGTTGATAGGAGACAATTGAGAGGAGGTTACGGGAGCTTATTCACGAAATGATTCAGCATGTTTAAAAAAATTAATTAAGATGCAGTTCTTAACAAATTTTGAAAAAACCCAATGACATAATTCCTTCTGCTGAAAAAGCATAGGAGCAAATCGAAACCACCATACACTTCTTTTCTCCCATCAAAAATAAAAATAAATTGCCTGAACTGCTATAAGTTTCGATAAGTTTCAAACTGCTATAAGTTTGGATAAATGTTCGATTTTCAAATGTGTTTTACGCACATTTACCACATACGTTAATACGGAGTACAATAATATGTTGGAGAGAACGTCCGAAGGAGAATACTGATAAGAGGTATTTCATACACTCATGAGAAATTTGATAAGAGGTAGTAGATGTATTAAAGAGAAATGGCTCGTCTCGGCGATTGAAATAGTTGTGTGTCACGTGATTGGAATTCTAGGTACTGACTGACGGAGTATAGTCGAGCGCCGGATAGAGACGACGAGTGGTATCCGTGCAATTGATCATGGCCACATCGTCGCTATCAGACGCACGGTAGCGTCCCATCTCCGATTTCGTGATGATTCAGGATTTTTTACGTGCTACAGTGCCAAGGGTGCTAAGTTTCTCGATTCGCGGAAAACAGCCAACTCAAAATTCAGCAGCCGTAGGTCCACCGGATTGATGACAGTGGTTGCCGTCGACTATGGCGGAGAGCAGAAACGGATAGACGTGTCATAGTGCAAAATGGCAGTTTATAACTCAATACTGGACAACATACCTTTCAGAGAAACCATACCTCTCAGAACCATCTCATCGGAACTGGGTCTACACGTTTCGCGTATTAAAAACCTCATTTTTAACGTATCATTGATTGTTTATGTCAGTACGCATGTGATGCTCAGAGCTCTCGAATTACTTGAAGGAAAGTGATTAAATTGCTGGAAATTTTATAAACAATTTGCCAAAATGATGAGGATTGAGTAAAAGCTGCAATTGGAGATGTAGGGAGTGATTCTTGTGGACGAAGAAGTGCAAAATAGTGATTTGAAAAGTACATCATAGTGTTGTCAAGGAAGACATATGTTGAATGGCGTTGTCAAGATAGCATCAAAACACAATATAAGTCCATCAATTAATTAATATAATATTGAAAACTTCGAATATTATAGAAATCGTGTTTTAGTTTCTTGGCTTTGAATAATAGTGATATATGACGAAGTCATCATACGAACTCGTACAACACAGAAATTAGATCACGTAAACAATATTAAATAATGCAACCAATATTAAAAGTGGTTATCAGAATTTATACTGAAGGACACTATGTTAAATTACCGAGTGTAATAATCTCCAATAAGGAAAATGGCAATTTCAAACACTTAATTGGGCCATAAAATACTATTATAATTGAAGATCAAAAACCAATGAACTATCAAACACGGTTGTCCTTTTAAAAATAATTAGTTACGTATATTGAATTGATTAACTGAACAAATGGCAAGGTGTTTTACGAAACTAAGTGCATAAATACATTGTTTACGTAAAAAGCGGACGCATGTTGTTGACACTGGGCAAGGAAAACAAGGCATGGATATTACTTGCTGAAGACTAGGTAATGAGAGGATGTTCCGGCCGGCTAGTAAGGCGCAGACGACGATAAGATATGTGATTAATGAGTTATGGACGGAGGTGCTATGTCTACGGGCACAGTATAATGAGTTAAAAGAAACTATGGTAAGAGAGGACAAATTGCGTGAGACGGAGGAAAGACTCTTACAGCGAATATGTGGGGAAAGAGAAAAAGAGCACAGACTAGTAGAAGAAATAGTAGAGTGACTTTTGAGAAAGATGAAACAGTCTCGGGGTGAAGAAATAACGGAAGTGATGAAACCTATTAGTAGCACTAATATCGAAGATTTGGTATCAAGAATGAAAAGTGTAGAGGAGCAAATTCGATGGGGTTTTCAAAGAAACTTAGAGCAACTTGATGAGAAAAATAACTGGATTCATTAGCGGATATGGCAAAAGAGGACTTAGAAAGCAAAATAGGGATATTTGATAATGTTGAGCAGACGGAGAAGTTAAATTGTATAGGAAGGAGATTAGAAGAAGTTACACAAATGGCAAAAGAAAAGTGAGTTGACACATACGCGGCGGTTGCAACGAAGGGTGTCAGAAGGAACGTTCTTCAAAAGGAGATTGTGAAGACACGGAAAACGGGGGATCTAGACGTTACAGCGCAGAATATAATTAAGAAAAAGAAGCAGACAGAGAAGATTAATATCAAGATAGACTCCTTAAGGGAAAAAGGTAGAAGGGAAGCATTCGTCATACTTCCAAATCAAGAGAAGAAGTTAATAGAGGGTGATACCAATATCGAGGTTAAAGAGATAGTGCGAAGACGACATAAGGTATGGGATTATGGAATTGAGAAAGGAATGACAGAGAAAAGGATCCTACAAGAAATAGCAGAGGACAACTTCGATGTTAAAGCTGGGTTTCTAATGGATGCAAGAGTAGTACGTAGAAGGAAGTATTCCAACAGTGAAACGGAGAACTGGGTACTGGACTGTAGTGTGGATTCATTTCGAGATCATATGACAGGATGCGGGCTCTACATGGAACTATGAAGTCATAAAGTGATGGAGGATTTAACGCCTATTCGTTGCTTCCGATGCCACAAGTACGGTCATATAGCTGCCACTTGTAGAGAGGATATAGAGATATGTGGGTATTGCGGTCAAGGGTGGCATGGGTTTCAGAAGAGCCCCAATATACAAGAGAATTTCAAGGAAGCAAAACAATGACCATAATACCTTAGATACTGAATGTCCTGAATATAAGCAAGCCGTAGAAGTACTTAGAGCGAATACACAAAATGGGAATTAAAATATTCCAACAAAATGTGCAGCCAGGTATACAAGGGTCTAGACAACTAGGAGAAATATATGAATGTAAATAATGTGTCTGTAGCTTGCTTACAGGAGATATAACCAGGGCAGGGAGGTTATGTCCTATACAGTTGTGTTTCAGGACGGTTTGCGCAGAACGTTTACAGTCAGGGATAATTATACGGGATGATAAGATAGATATATTGGCAATAAGTAAATATTTAACAGGGAACGTCCAAGAAGTAAAGGTGAAAACTGAGGAAATAGAAGTATTTTTGGTAAATGTCTACTGTCAATATAGCCAGAGAATGCAGAAAGACTTAGAAACGATAGATAAAATATTGAGTGAATATGAAGATTAAGACATAATATGTGTTGATGCGAATGCCCGTTACCAGTTGTGGGGGGATAAATTGACATATAAGAGAGGAAAATATGTGGAGGAGCTAATTCATACATGGAAACTTATACTGCTAAATGAGTATGGTAATGTAACGTTCAGTACTAAGAATGGAGAATCCGTTATTGACCTAACTTTGACCAATAAAATGAAATGACACGAAATAACTAACTGGTGTGTTGTAGATGGGTTGATTAATAATCATCGAAGTATAATATTTGCTGAGAACGCATGAAGAATAAAATAATGAAAAACCGACAAGAGAGGGAATTCGAAAATAGGCGAATAAATTGGAAGAAATATGAAAGGAAGCTGGATGAGACTGCGATAAAATATGGGGACATCAATGTGGAAAAGAGTGAATAGGCGAAAGTATTGATAGGATTC
>NNCF01128167.1:482212-525243 GCA_002313205.1 Laupala kohalensis | reverse complement strand
GGGGGGGGGGAGAGAGATCGAAACAATATCGAATTTCGCCCTTTTTTCTGCACGTACGACGCGTACACCTAAAGGTATTCTAGTTCGAGTCCTTATAGGTACTCTAATGTGTACTGAAGTTGTACGAAGCTTGGATTTACTTTCATGCGAAAAGATTTCTGTTTCGTTTATCTTTCGAGTAAAGTTGCACCACCAGTAAACTCAATAACCTCAAGAGGTGATCTACCATGTGCGATTCAATAGATGTATAATACATTTGGTGAACCTTCGTTGATATAACATTTTCAGATATTCGCATTTATACACAAAGGCATTATTCCATAAGAAGTGTTTTAAAATTCTGGTAGGTGTAACACACGATGTTTTCATTCATGAAAGAAAATAAAAATAGTTTAATACATCGGAAAACCACATATAAAAAGATCTATCCAGCGTCTCAACTTTTACTACCCAATATTTTTAATCAGAGAGCGAATTAATTTAGCTATCGAGGTAATAAAATTACCACGGATAAACATATAAGCAATTGACAAAAAAGTCATGTTTTAGTCAATGTGATCCATTCGTAAAAGGAGGGATTTCTAACCTCCAAATTAAATTGCGAAAATGTAGGTTACAGTCTTTGGAAGTGGAATAACAAGCAACAGCACTTCCGCTGAGCGAAGGAAAGAAACCAGCGGGAGACGCAGACCTCGCAATTAAGAGCACTCTCACACGACACGACTCGCACTTGGAACGCACTGAGAGAAATACATATCTTATTATTATCATCATCTTATATTATTAAACATAATATGAATTGAAACTATTAAATATTTATTATGGAATATAATTTATTTGGTTAGACCTAATAATAAATTGTAATTTAATATTAATAAAAAAATTATATTTGTACTATATTAAATTTAAATATGTTTATGCTATTATGAAAATTTATAAAAATGATATTTGGTAATTTATGATATCATGAAATCATAAATTTGAGAGTTTTAATCTTGTAATTTAAAATGTAATGTAATATCCTTCGAGATTTGTAATATAATCTTGTAATTTATGTATTTTGCATTTTATTTAATAATCATGTATCACACACGTTGTAGTGTATTAATATTTGTTCGGCCTTCAGTCGTCATCCTAATTGAGTTTCTTTTTCTGAGACTTCCTGAATTGCTTAAGGTTAATATCGGGATGATCCCTAGTTTGTTATTCCAAAGTAGAGTAATTATATCGTCCTCCTATAGTTGTGGTATAATGTATGCATATGTTCATGAATGCATGTATTTATGTATGTAATGTTATATTATGTATAAATTGTTATTTATATATGTATTGTGTTTTATGTATGTATTGTTAAGTATGTATGTATTATTATTATTATTATTATTATTATTATTATGTATTTATTGACGGTGGTAAGGCGGAAGAGCAAGCCCGATGGCTTGAGCCTAACCACAAAATAAAAGTATTATTATTATTAATATTATTACAAGTGGCAATTTTAATGTCAAACTCGTAGCGAAACTCGAAGGTACTAAGATGAAAGACATGATTCCGTAATGTCATATATCGGTATACCAGATAGGTTAACCTGAGAATTTCGACTGTAACAACTTGGTGGGGCGGGGGGGGGGGACCTGGTCATTTTTATACATCGACGTTCCTATTCAATCGTACAGTCTAACTGTACAAATACACCCTAACCTGTATGGCTAGCATAAAAGATGGACAGCAACAATTTGGGTCGTCGGCACTATTCAAACATCAACCAAATATTGCATTCTATGTACTCTACTAAATATACGAAGGCAAAATAAACGTAAAAGAATTCATTAATAAAAACTTGATTTTCTTTTAATTTGGTAAGATCGATGGAATTAAAAGGTAAAATCATTTATTCATGACAAGAAATTAGAAATTACGATATTTTGTCGAAAAAATTATTATTACTATATTGCACGCTCGAATTCACCTCTGCCTTAGGGCCCTTGATCGGAATGTTCGGGACGGTCCCTTGCTTTTTTCCCGAGAGTAACTTGGTTTATTTCCCACCGCGGGGTCATTCGCAGTATTCACCTGCTTTTGACAAAAAAGTTTATTTAAATAGGCACGGTCCACTATCAGATAATTAAAGACGTAAAGCGCAATAGGCCATTTAACTGGCACTATGACGTCACTCCAACGCCGACGTGTCCACTCGTGACCGTCATGACAGGTCTTATGACCACTTGGAGACATCGCCAAACGTAGGGTCGCAGCTGACATGATAGTCCATCAGCCGTAGTCGGCGACATTGGGCAGCGGGATGAGTCGTAAGAGACCCTTACCTCCGCAACAGATATTTGATAGTCACGTCGGAGCGACCACTGGCGTGATGCGCGGACGCGACCAGGACCACTGCACTTTTTATGTATTCTGGACTGAGGAGTCACATCAACGGACACCGAGAGGATTTAGTGTCTAGGGCAGAATTAGAATTTAGAGTCCTCTTCCCCAGTCCACTGTCCCCAGACTTTGATAATAGTTAAACGTACGAAAATATTTCAATATTTTTTTTAACATCACACTTAGAAGGCGTGTTATACTTAGAAGCTTCAAAATATAGGTTAAGATACTTAACGAATAGATGAGAAAGACAACATAAATAAAGTGCATATATTTAATACGAAGAATCGAATCTAAACTTTCTTCATTTACTGCAATTCAACAACTACCGACAATACTTGATTTAGAATTATTTCTTAACAGTTAACTATCAACAATAATAATTTATTCTTGTGGGGCCCTTACTCTAAACCGGAAATATGACAACTTAATTATATTTTAACAATCACAATTTATATTGACATATTTAAAAACTTCATCATCATCATTGGAAGCCCCCTAAACTGTCTCCCCCCACCCAACATACCTGTCTCAGTGGCACGGGTCACATCACCCTATTGCGTCACTAAATAATTTATTTAGCCAAGGACTAATCATCAATTCACCGCACTATACCCAGCAACATTTAAGAATATAACAAAAAATACTCTGAAATAATTTCAGTTGCTTCCAAAAGCAAGAAACAATTCAATATGTTCGGTAAAGCAAGTTAGAACACTTCACAGGGTTACTTTCACCATAGATTCAACAAGCCAATTAGGAGAATACGACGTCACCATGCCTTCTATTTCTTCTTCCTCAAACGCTGAGTCGGCAAGAATCTCATGCGACAAAATCCGAAATTCCGGACCGTACAAAAGCTTCTTTACTTGTCATCACTACCGACATGCTATTGGTGCCAATCAGACTGTGGTAAAACAGAACAGAAACCTCCGATATGAGTAGACTTTACGTTAAGGACAAACAATAATTCAAGGGAAAAACAAACTGTAAACTCAATACCCTGGCAATAATAGGGATAGGGTTATAGATTGGAAAATAAAATGAAAAAAATACAATATTGTGACTCGTTTTTCTTTTTTTCTTTTTTTTTTTGCGTTCCGGATCAAATATTCCAATAATGAATAGAAACTTCTCTTACTCACCGATTCCTATTTCTCGAAATATGTGATGAAAGATAACGTGGAGAACTCACCTGAAAAAGAATGATGAAAACATTATAAAATATAACAATAATTTAACGAGACGCAAACAACGAGAGACGGGAATCATTTCTCCTAGTATGGTATTATTTCATGATACCTCAATTTTTCGTGCGACAGTCAGTAATCATTGATACGTTATATCGAGCACAAAACACAAACAAAAGTTGGACAATAGGTTTTAATAATTATTTAGATTTTTACTTCTTCGAAATGAAAATATATTAATTATTTTTGGATTGGTGACATATTGACTGCATCACTATAAATCGAGTTTAGATCCACACAAATCTCCCGCTCCAGGAATAAACTAAAAGAAGATTTAAGATAAGAATCTGGGATAACGAACAACCACGTTTTTTTTTTTTTTTGATCCCACAAATATTTCAGAGCGAAAACAGCTCGCATTTTTTACAAAATATTTCATCAACTTTGGCTTTTGAGTTATTAACAAAAATACAATGGATTAATATAAATCTAAATATTAACTGCGTATACGGAACTTGCTAAATCTTAATATGTAGTAACTTGATACTTCAATACTACTGTTGATGTGACTCTTTAAACGATATGTCATATTTTTGTGCTTTTTACGTGATTTTATAACATACTTTTATACAGAAACTGTTGCTCACTGGTTCTGAAATTTATTATTGCTTCCAAACAAGACAGAAACACTTGACAGTCCTAACATATATTTCGAATCTAAACAAAGGAACATAAAAAATTGACGGTAACATCAAGCACAAACGAACTCGAATAATTTTCATTACAAAAACCCCAGCTTCTTTATTTCCACTTGGTGTATTGCACATAATAAGGCAAAGAATAACATTTTTAAAAAGTTTTTGTCATAAATCGGAACATGAACAAATTATCCTAGCTCTTAAGTGACCATAAGCTTATCAAACCATGTAGTTTATCCATCACTGCACAATTCACAATAATGAACGGGTAAGATCGGTACCCTGAACACTGGAATGGTGAGGAGAGATACGGATCAAAATTATAGACTGCGGGATTCCAAGACTCGTTCAAAACCAGTCGTGAAGGCTTGTATTGGAGATCTCGACGAGAAAACATAGGTTTTCGCCAATCATTAACGCATTATAAAACCTATCCAATATACTTGCTGATCAATGTTATAGAGATTGCAAATTGGAATTTAAAGACTTAGAAATATCTCTCGTGATAGTTAAAAATCCTGTGAGGAGACTACTGGTTAGAATCAATGAAATGATACAATATGGTAGCGAAAACATCCGTGTTGTACATTTAAGTAACAAGTTAGGTATTGAGTCATTTACTTGAACTGATATCATAAATATTTCTCAAATTTATTGGAATGTTGAATTTAATTAAAAATTTCGTAACGCGACAGGGAGATAAAATGTTAATCTTCAACCCTTAGATGATATTTTTAATTTTAAGTAACATGTCAGTTTACTATTTATTTGTTCAATTGTTTATCTATTGCTGTTAGTCAGATAATTAATGGTAAATTAACAATATTTCATGCGGATAAAATGTTTCAAATCGGTAAAATAGGAAAAATACATGAAATTTCTTCCCCCAAGCTATCTCCCCGACTACGTGCCAACCCGACGGAGAAGCAATTTAATATTCAAACATGAAAATATTTCTCTTCTTATTTTCATGTTTGAATATTTAATCATTATTTGTCGCTTGAAGTTGCAGCACAATGAATTTGAGAAGAGTAGTGATACCATCAATTATCATCTCATTCCTCGGAGGTATTCCCCAACCAGTAGGCTAGTAATACCTAAGTAAGCTTGGACAGCACGAATCTTATATAACAGTTATAATCTAGACTCAGAGCAACAAAAACAATATTAGGTGAATAATGATCGAAAAAATAAAATTGTTTCGACTGTTATTTTTCCTCAGCGTGGACACAGGATACTATTGTCTATGCGGCGAATCACAAGAGATGGTTCGGGATTATATCTCCCTGCAGCAGGGGAGATGGGGAATTTAAAAAGTTATTTATAGCCACAAGTACCAAGGAGTACAAGGAAACTTTTAGAAGCTGCAGTCACCTCTCTTACATCATGCCAAGTGGTAAGCTGAGTCTCCACCAACTCCTGTGGCACTGTTCGAATCAGTTAGCCGCATGACATTTCTTGTGTAGTTCCACTGTGTAAATTTTACACAAATTAATGAAATAAAAGGAAATATAATTAATCGATAATTAATCAAGGTTGGTATGAATAGCTTGTGTAATTATTTGTTCTAGGCGGTTAAACCGTAATAAAATGAATTTTTCAAAAAAAGTTAATTTAATTTAATTTTTTCTTGCTTCTTTACCCCTGTACCTCGACGTCTTGGCAATTGTTTGTCTCTTGCTGTTAATCAGATAATTAATGGTAAATTAACAATATTTCATGCGGATAAAATGTTTTAAATCGGTAAAATAGGAAAAATACATGAAATTCCTTCCTCCACTATCTCCCCGGCTACGTGCCTACCCGAAGGTGAATCCCACACAGAGTAATTCTTATTTTCTCCAAGTCATCTTTAGTTTCCTTCCCCTACAAGTATTTGTCTTTATTTTCCTATTATAAGTTTCTTCTTCTTATTTACTCTTAGGTATCATGTCTCAATAGTCTTTATGCCTTAGTATCAATAGCCTTGTATATACTTTATTGTCCTTTTCTTAAGCCACACAGATTAGCCGTACCTACTATGACAAAAAAGTAGACGCCCCTGTCGTTAAGGAAAAGTGTGAAACTTGTAGTTTGGGTATAAAATATGTGTCTTAAGGTGAAACCAGCACTCCAAGTCAGTCAAATCACTGAGCTGTTTAATTGTTTTATTTATTCTTATTCCAATTATTTTAAAACACAACAATACGAGTAACAATGAAGAAACAACATGATTTAATTTCTATCCATCAGTTAATAGTATAATATAAAAAATATATTCAGGAACTCGTTTGAAATGTAGAAGAGCATGTAACAACATGGAGGCCGAGCGCAACTGTTTCGTGATTTATGCATCTCACGTCGGAGAAAGTAAAATATCTTTCTCAATTATCCGGTGACCTACGGATAAAAGAGATGGAAAAAAATACTACGGAAGCTTTACAACAAATCAAACTAATTGTCCATCACTTTCCTGATTTCGAACTTCATCTTTTTTTAACGTTTCCTCCATAAGACGCAATGTACTACACTATCAATAATAATCGCAATTATTTCAATAAAATGGCCGGTGAGGTATGTATCTCAAGTTGAAATCACAATAAGAACATGTTTCTCTGTTTATATCTGCCGATTTCTGGTAGTTTTGTGATTCATTTCTTCTTACGCTAGTACTACCATAAGGTGCGTGCTTGTGGGAGGTAGTCGGCCAGTGAGGAGGGCGGCCGTGACCTGCGTTCACGAAATTGCGCGCGAAAACGTGATGACAGATGGGAGGAAACTGTCGCAATGCCTCGCAACAAAGGAAAGCAGGCCAAGCGAATGGAGGAGGACGCAATGACGTACACCACTTCCACTCCCAGTTGAGGATCATCTACGAGATTTATCTGCTTACACCAAATGTTCAATTTTCAATTATTTTTTTTCGATTCAATAGGGTATTTTATTTAAAATATTTACATTTTAAATTACATATGGAGAGGTTTTAGAGCCTTTGCCTTCTTAAACCCTTTAATGCCGTGCATTACATACCCTGGAATTGACTCTCAATGAATTGTTCAGCTGCGTGTACATTTTTCACAAGAAGACAGTTATTATTTCCTGCTGTCGTAATAGTAAATATATTTATACATGGATAGAAAATTATTTATTATTATTATTATATAAAACACTGGCATACTAATAATTTCTTAAATCTTTAATCGGTGAAACTGACTAATTCATTGAGCACCGCTGGGAACCACGAAAAAACGGTCAGAACACAAAAACCGTACATGGAAAAGATATTTACAAGAAACAATATTTACAAAAGACCGTTAAATATTTACGAAGAGAAAGTATTTACGAAAATAACACAATGTAAGGGAGAGTATTGATCAGAGACGTTAAGAACATAACTTGGATTAATACCAAACGTATTATATAAACAATTAAGAAATGTGTGTATGTACAAACAATATATTAAATTTAATTAGTTCCTCTTTCTTCGCCCGTAAGTAGACCTGCAACATAGAAGGAAAAAAGCCGGCAGTGTCATATTGCATTTTCCCCGACCATTATTGTTTTTGGTAAACCAAATGTATTATTTGAGAACAGAAATATAAAACCTTTTTTGCTTTAAATAACATTTTCATTAGTACAACTGAAGAGACAAAATATTCACTGAACAATTGTAAGAATAACGTAAGAAAATTTACTGCGAGAAAAGAACAGTTTAAGGTATTATATCCGCGTTTACTGAAGTCAAGTTGTCAACTAACTACGAAACTTGGAAATATTCACCACAGTAGTTCTTATTAATTAATGATTCATTCTACTGATTTTTTATATTGGATGAGAACAATCATTTTGTGATTTTAAAACTTGATAATTAATTTAGATTGTCGTTGGCTCTTTCTTTTGACAGGGGTTGTAATCCATGTAATTTAAAGCCCGTAGTAATTTAAAGATAATTCAAAATTTTGCGTCGTAAAGGTATGAAAATTTATCACCACTGGATAGAGAATGGTTCAAACTACCAATTGAAACATTTTTGGGGAAACTTAAACCTAATACTTTCCGGAAGCAAGAAGTAGATCTTATCTTTTTAACCTCTGCCTGGGAAACAAAGAAAAACTACGTCAGGGATGGGGTTATAGAGATACGCACAAAATATGTATAGTTTTTCCATCTACCTACTCCTAGTCGTGAATGAAGAACTTGCGAAGGAGAGATGTTACGTTTCTGGGCAACGAAAAGTGAGACTTGGATCAGAGGTGGGAGAAACCCCCACTGAAAACCACGCCAGTTCGATTGAGCAAGGTATGGGCTCAGTACGGTTGAAACCACGACACTACCACTGAATAACAGAGGTCAGTGTATTTATTCAGAATTAAAAACAATCATCAGCTTTTTTGAGAAGAATAATTAAAAATATTTATTTTTGCTCAAATAAGGAAGACCTAATGAACAGAAAGTGCGTGCAAAATAAAACGAAACAAAACGAAATAATGAGGTCTAGAACAACTGTATCTTTATACAACGACATCTGGTACTTCAAAACAATACATATGATCGAATTTTAAAAACAATGCAATTAAATACAAATGTAAGATACTTTTATTTTCAGAAGCGTTTGAATGTAGAAAAAAAATGCCTTCAAGGCACTTTTTTTTGTACTTGCCTTCATTATACAGTTATATTTACCATTTATTTATTTATTTAATAACTCAATTTACAAAGTTAGTAAAAGGGCGGTAAATAGCTTGGATTTTGGGAAGAATTGGGGAAGTGCAATTCTCTGTTCCCCACCACGAGTGATTTCCCCCCGCTTCCCTCAGCTAATGGAATGGACCTTCGCTAACTACTATTGCCACGGTAAGTAAACGTGCCTGAGTCCTCTCCAAACACACTCAAACGTTGCCGTGCTGAGAGTGACAGGTAATTAATGAAATGGAGACTACAAATTGTCATTTTGCAACCAATTTTACAAAACTTATATCGTTAATCAAAAAGCAGACTCTTTTAAAAATAAATTATTCCTTAAAATTTAAGTAGAATTTTGATTTCGATAAACCAACTCAAGCACGTTTCTCATTACTGATCCTACGTATAACTTGTTCTGGACAAAATCTCGGATTAGTCTTCTTGTCACATCTACGGCACGTGTTACGAAAAGGATGATACAAATACATGATAATAATGATTTATCATTCACCATTATCTGAAGCAATATGTGGCACATATACATATATATCGGTTATCCAGTAAGTCGTTGTTATGGTAAATAAAAGTAATAAACCTGGACTTCCACGTTTATCGAAGTTATCGAACAAAGAATATAGTCAGATGTGAGGCAGTTTGCGAAGGAACGACATTTTGACTTGTCATTGCATCATGGAACTGTAAGTAGCGTCACCAGGGTAACAGCTTAGGAAATAAGCATAGTTTGAAATCAATTCGGACTTTAAAACAAATGTAAAGGAACGAGTACATAATTAAAATGAGATTACGATTTTTCTGAAGGTTTGAACATAATCTTCGTAATGATATCTCATTTGTGGCAATTGATCAAGAATGGCAGAAGAAAATATTTGCGATATATACAAACGGTTACCTTTTTGGAATAAGCTACAACTATTACTACATTTTAGCTACTGCTATTACTTTATTTCTAGAAAGTATACAAGTATCTCCAAACAGGCTTTGCTTTGGAGATAAATTCTTTATTTCTCTTTATTTTCAAAAACATTGTAAATTGTATTGTAAAAAGTGGAATAAAGGTTATTCTTATTCTAAAGACAACTATTTCCATCGTTTGTTACTGTTCGTCCCATCCTGGCCCGGGATTTTCACCGATTTCCCTTCGCGTAAAAGGTAGATTTTACATACGTACATAGGCCTTTGAAATCTCGAATTTAGAATTATTTTAATAGTTACGATTTACAAAACAATACATTCCGAATAATCTACAGTTCGATAATAATACTTGCGAATTACTTTTTGTTTTATTAAATACAAATTTGTTGGTATTCTGTTTATATTGTGACACGTAACTCACTTTTTATTCTTATCTAAAGAGTGTGCTGAAATTTTCAATCCACCTCTGCCTTAGGCATCGGAATTGATGGAATCGTCCTTGTTTCCGGAGCTTAAATAAGTTTATTGCCCTCCACGTGGTAATACGCAGTGTGCAACTACTTTTTAAAAAATTAATATTTATTTATATGTTGTTTCGTCATGGATACGTAGTAGATACTGCAGCCATTGATCTGACTTTATTCTCCAATTTTTCATGATACAGTAGGTTTTGTTTTTCATAATATCGAAGAACGGAATAGTTTATTTTTCCCTCGTGGAATTACTTCAGGATGTGCGGAGATGTGTGGCGAGGCAAGTTGAGCTTTTCTGCCACCATTTATACTTCGTCATCCTGTATGGGTNCATTTATGCTTCGTCATCCTGTATGGGCCCACCAAGCATCAAGGGCTCAGGTAAGGAGGGGGAGGAACTTGAGGGGAGGACAGTACACACCGATGAATACTCAACACGCCAAAGTAATTTTAAAAAGCTATTCAGGAATTCCCAGGAGTTAACATATCTAGTTAATAAATTTACTTGCGGGTCTAACATATTTTATTAATTTGTAAAATATATTTGAAAATAAAGTATTAGTGGCAATATCACCGCCTCTCCAACATTTTATCAAATGAACCTGTTCGCACCTGTTGAGAAATGTCTACACGAACTCAACACGCTTCGTTAGGGGTTTGTTATACGCTTTTCGATGAGAAGAGACAATTTATTACGCCGCTGACTACTAGAACGACTTCCCCCGCCCCCTTTTTGCTCAAAAACCTAGGTAGGCATGAACAAAACATAAGTGGTTCTTTTCATACTAAAATAGAACTTGATTTACTATACTTCAACAACGTCGCACATTGTTTAAATGATTCAATCACGAACGCCACGAAGGAACGATGTGCACTATACTATGACTGTATACACGAAATGATGAGCTATCAGCCAATGCACAATAGTGTTCGTAGCAGTTGCTGGCCCTTCTTTCCTTCGCTTTCTTCCTCCCCTACAAGCGAGGAATTGTTTACACATATTACATTACACAGAAATTCTACTGCACCTATGCTGACATGTCAATACCAGTACAGCGGACTACCTAATTAACGATTTGAAATGAGCCGATTGGTTGAATTAATTTGAAATTCTATTGTTATATAGTTAGGCTGAAATTTTATTCTACTACACCCTTTTATATTATTTTGAGTAAAACTCGGGGATGTTAAGGTTCTATAACGTACTATAACGCAATAGGAAGAAGAAGAACAGTGAAAATTTCCACTATTACTTTTCTTCGACACTCCAAAGCACTCGTAACACAATTAATATCAAAATAATTTCCACAGAAAAAAATACAATAATTATATAGCAAAAATAATACATGATTTAATATTACAAAATAAATACACATTTTTTAGTTCTTAAATTCTTAAGTCGTGAAAAGCTAAAATTTTTAATAATACAAGAACCACCTAGATAAATAATTATTTATTTAGGTGGTTCTTATATTATTAAATATATTTATTTGTAACAAAGGAAATACACCTTTTCAACAACTGCTTCATCCTTCGACGAATGATTCAATTCGTAACGCAAAAGAGATTTCTGTCTACACCAAACAGCGCGATTAAAGCTATAAGAGAACACTCAGAATATCAAGTGGAGCGGATCATAAAATGCTTTTTTACTCATCTTAGAAATCTGCCGTATAATCCACTGCATTAAATAAATTTAAGGACTCATTAAAGTCACACGCCCTGTCATTAACGACTCGTGAAAAATAAAAAGTGTAAAAGCGACTTCCACAGCAACCGGTTTCGCCAGAGATTAGGAACGAGCGAAAGTTTTTTTTTTCTTCTTCCGCCAAATGAAGGTTCGTAAGAGCTTAGTTTTATCCTTCATATATGATCGTACCACTACAATCTCTTCATGTTTATCACAAGCTAAGACACGCGTTGGGATACAGACATTACAATTAGTCACAGAAATGTAAAAAACATTTGTACATTTTTCAGAGATTTTAAGTAGAGTTCTTGGTAAAACAAATGTCTTGGTTGTGTCTTACGGACAAGGAGCTGAAAAACTCTTCCACTGTGCAAAAATTAAGCAAATTCACATCCCTGGCAATTGGAATGTATCAGGGAATATTGCTCTAAAGTAAATGATTACTAACAAACTTTTTGGAATGTCAAAATATAGTCTATTTATTGTGTTTTTTACTTTCTAGATTAAATAATGCGCGTAATTAGCAAATTTGCGTTACAGTATCTCGTTTACAGAAATCTGCTTCGAAGCATATTTATGCGTGCAAGGGGAAGAAAGTAGTGTGTGTTGTGCTAATTTAATGAATAGTAAATATATGGTTAAGAATTGATATAATTTGCATATACCTTGTTAATATTGCATGAAAATGGTTCAAATAAGGTCTTAAAGTGTACAACTTTATGTAAGTGTACATATATTTTAATATTTTATATGGTGTATCATATAATTTTATATCTATGTTCGCGAACAAATTGAAATATCTTCAGTTAATGTTAATAATGTGGATATTTTTATTATGTTAAGATATATTTATTTTTGATATATTTGTGAACCCTAGACCCTCACTCATATTTTGTTCAGAGTTTTTCCAAAATTCCAAAAACAGTTATGGAAGGGAACAGAGGAAGAGCTGATATGGCCACATGAGGAATCATTATCATTGTTTTTTTACATGGAGATGGTCTGTTTAAATTATATTTTCTACATAAATATCAATTTTCTCATTCATAGTTGGATTAATATTTTCTTAAACAATCAATTTTATATTTTTGTAATAGTCTGTTTGTAATATTATTTCACTAACATTCCATCTCAATGATCTACACTTCATATTTTCTCCTTCGTAAAGTGAGCATTACCTTGTCTCATTCACATGATCTCGTGTATATCGTTCACAGAAGAAAAACATCGACCACATTAGCGTCACTCCTGGAGCTATACTTGAAAACGCATGTAACACAGTCTTCCAGTGGCTTATTTTACTGCACTTGACAATGACGAAAACCGTATGTGCGCGTGAATCACTGAAACTGGTTTCATTTCGAACAGATAAAGCGATTCATTAACAATATTCCACTAAACGGATAAAAATATCGAAATTCAATAAGAATGTCAGGGGAACAAGCTACGCTAGGATTTATTCATTATAAAAACAATTTTAAGTAATTTTTTTGTAAATTAATTTATAGATATTTTTTCATATCTAATTACTATCATTAATACATTACAACATTAATTCCATTTGTTAATTTAATGATTTCATGTTAAAATATACTTAAAAACAAAAATTGTTATATATTTGTTTTTTAAACTTTTGCTATTATTATCCAAGGGAACAGAGTAACAATCGCATTTAATCAATATAAGAATATTTTAATAAATGAATTATCATTCACCTATTAATTAAAATTTTTTATAATACCGGTGAGTATCCATGTGTCACGGAGCGGCGCTAGCCCTAATGGGAAATGTGACAGTTATTGAGATTTTCGAAGGTCGAGTTGGCGGCTTTTGCGTGAGACATTATTAATTTTGCAAAACGAATTTTCACGAGATTGACACTTATAACATTCTATTCCTGATATTAAAAACCCTCTATATATCAAGCCCCAGGAAAATCTCACCATAAGTTTATGAGGTAGCTGGTTTAAATTTACAATGATAGATCGTATAATGAATAAGATAAGTTGTGGCATATTTGATGGAAATGATTTTTAGCTCATTTATCCCCAAATATATTAACACTTTTATTGATTTTTTCGAATTGAACTATGTAATTCTTTCAGTTCTATTTTAATGTCCAAGAAAAGACAATACAAGAAATAAAATACTGAATTTGAACGAACAGCAACAGCGTAACAACATCGCGAATGTCTAAACATTTTGTGATACTGACAAAGAGAATGAATACATCATCGAAGCACCAAAAGACCTCGCCCTGGTGCGAGGCGAGACAAGGCAAGATGCCCATTCATTATGTTAGAAAATGTCACGTCGTTTCTCCATACACATTTAACTCAGAAACGATGACGATCTACTTCTTTTTTTTTCTCGAGAACATTTATTTATTATTTTTCTTAATTATACTACAAACGCCACCGAGTTGAGATTAACTAATCAAACAAATAAAAAACGAAGGCCACACCGTTCACTGCGTCAATATGCAACGAACACAACATGAAGGGAATGACTACATTATTGGGGATGCATGTTGAACTGTTAGAGTAATTTTTCAAATAACAACAATATTAATTACTTTTAAAAACGAATTCTCGTTGAATTATTTATTCAGTAGTCAGCAAATAAAGCGTATAATAGATGATACATTTAATGATGAAATAAATAGTAAACCCATCCAATACGTAGGAGATAAGATTGTGTATCCATTAGGAGACTAGACTGAGGTCTTCTGCCGCATATCCTCTGGGAATTCGCTTTACTCATCCAAAAGCTTACTTCAAAAGCTTTTGCATATACAGATGTTTCTGGGCAACACTTCTAGGAAATTATTTCAAAAGAATACGTTTCTTGACATTTATTTCCATTCTATACATTTTACATTCTAATCTTTAAATCCTTAAGCCTATTTCGGCACACCACGTCGACAATATAACCGAAATGATCAAGGTAGAATGAGGTACAGGCGATATGCATCCCACCAGTCCACACCCGCCCTTGAAATTTACTGATGGATATATAATCCTATTTTATCACTTTCGTGGTCTCGGGTCATTACAAAATCCAACCTCCTTAATATATTTATTTTCATAATTGTCATAACAGGAAAGAGTAAATATTAAAATTTAAAAAAATAGTAAACCGAAAATGGAATAAACTGCAGTTAATTGCGTTTTTTAAACACTGTGTCAACAATGGAAGACGTAAAATATGTTGAAAATTTATCTCTAAAATATTGACACTCTCTAACCAAACATATTGTTGTCTGAAGATTTATAAACATTAAATTCCCGTAGCACGTGTATAATAGATGAAACTTCCAGATTTGGAGTATGGAAAAACAAAATGGAAGTCAGCACTACAATTTGACGTCTCGAGACAAGCACACATTGGACCAAGAACGTAGCTAAAGGCGGGTCATTGAGGTCCGNATAACGAAATAGCGCAGTTGTACCAAGATACTGACGTTGTCACGTACATAAGAGTAAGTAGATTGAAATGGCTGGGTCATGTTAATAGGATGGATGAGAGCAGAACTGTAAAGAAGGTGGTAAATGGCCAACTGGATGGAGTGAGGACAAGAGGAAGACCAAGAAGTAGATGGTGGGATTGTGTGGAGGAAGATTTGAAGAAAGCCAGGATTATTAATTGGAAGTTGGCGTCAAAAGACAGGGAAAAATGGAGGAGGCTTGTCGAGGAGGCGAAGGTCCATTTGGGACTGTAGAGCCAACTGAAGAAGAAGAAGAAGTGGTGTAATTTATATAAATGATTATTCATTGAATGCATGTATCAATTACTGAATTGGCACTGACTTTATATTAATATTCACATCTTGAACAAAAATAAAACACGACGTTTTGTGAGAGATTGTTTTGTTCAGACCTCAGACCCCCTTCAGCGAAATCTTGACTTCTTCCCCGATTGCACCGACAGAGTATCGAATGTTATATGATCTACACATGGACCATGCGTAAATACATTACGGGTTATAACAAACGATATAATTAGGGAAAAAACTACCTGTATAACAAGAAAAGCTACTTTAACAACCTATATATTTTTTTCAAAATGCAAAGAAAATTTAAAATCATAACAATACTTTGTTAGATAAATTATGTAGAGGTTGGCACCAAACACTACAACATTCGTAATGAGTCCGAAATATAAATTTGATGACAAATTTCGGCTCACCTTTTCGAACACGTAGAGTAGATAAAAGGTGAATAAAATTTGTTTCATTCTAGGGTATCAATTGTTATGAAATAAAGAACACTGAAATTTAAATGCACTTCTGGGTTGGATAAAGCAACGATGTTCCTCTCCTGGTCTGGAGACACGCGTGTTTTACTGTATCGCAGGTTCGCTTTAACCTCGACAGTTACGTAAGCCACACGTTGTTTCCGTCAAACGGCATAACGTGCTTATCAGTAACTCTACAAGATCTAGTTCATTAACACTTTCTGAACTAGCATGGCAATAAAATGACGTGCGTTCCATTGAGACTTATTGCTAAAAACGTCCAACCTACAGTTGTTTCAACTATATAATTAATGTCCAATTATTTAGAATTCTAAGTAGTTGGAGGTCTTCGCAAATTGGATTCAGTAGAATTAATTATTAAATTTTAGTGATTATTAGGCGTCATACGTACGTACGGAAGTGTGATTTCCTGGAGACCTACTTCTGATGCATCATTGCCAGTTCTCTAAAAACTTTATTATGATATATAACGCACACTATTTATAATATTTACGATACATTACGATAATCAATAGTTAGTATCTGATTACCCGGCGTTGCTTGGGGTTTTTCTTTTACACTAATTTTCTTTTGCTCAGGAAAAAATGAAATCTATCAGTACTGTAAGAACAAACTACATTCACTTCCTGATTTTTAATAACATGTTCAGTGTCCTAATTTATCAAATTCATAATAACACTAAACTTGACTGTTTACACTACACTATCTCGCGGGAGTCGCGCCTGTCGAATATTCGCTTCCGAGGCAGGACGCGGCTGCACCATTTCATTAAAATTCTTCAATAATCNATCTTTGTTAAATGCAAAAAACATATAGTCCATTCCATTTGGTTATGATTGATTTTTTCCTTCTTAAATATCTCTGTTAAATTGAAGTATTTTAACACCTCTAATTTTAATAACATTTTATCGATAATTTAAGTTAATTTATGTAAATAGACATATGCTGTCGCAGACTTTTTTGTCGAACTCTTGGAGGCAAACAATATTACATAGATGTCACCTATTTCTAACCGTTTAGGCAACGTAAGCGGATATAACTCTTTTTTCCGATTTTATCGACATTTATTGTCAAAAACATTTCTATCTTTCTTATCACACGTTTTAAAAATAAAATATGGTCATCCTGGACATCTAAACTATCTCCTTGCCAAATTTAATCACGATCGGTTCCGTGGTTTAATCGTGATCAGGTAGCAAATAGACGGACGCGCTATCGCGTTACGCTTTATATATTAATATGGAAATATGGATGGATGATATCTGTATCTACATACATAAAAGCGAAATACCACTTACTCACTGACTAAACACGAAATCTCAGAAACTACAAAGCCTACAAACTTCATATTTGGCAAGTATATTCCTTTAAGGGAGTAGACATCCGGTAAGAAACGAATTTAAGAAAATCCATTCCTAAGGGGGTGAAATGGGGGTTTAACTATTTTATGTAGATATCCCACCATAACTCCAGAGTGTCTGGAGCAATTTCAACCACACTTGATACACAGATGACTGACTAAGTGACAACAAGCCCTATGGGGCTAAGACATCCCTAGGGGAGGAGGAGAGAAGGATTTGTCATGTACATATAATTAGAAAATTCGATATTAGATTCGAAACCATAGGTTTCGGTGGTGTTGGGATAGATAAGGACGTCCCAGATGCTTTTTAAGTTAACAATCAGTCCACATTGCAGATAATACACCCCTAACATCCCAAGGGTAAGGGTGGGAAAGAAGAACAGGTAAACATAATAAAAATGGACCGGTATTGTTGTTGAATAAATAATTTTTGGGACCGCTGAAATGACGTGACACCCTCATTGCCAGACAGGTACATTATCACCCCCTATAAGGAATAGACACCCTTTGTGTAAGATGTGAGAAGAAGTAAGATGTAAAAATAATCGAAAACGATCGATACTAGTGTTGAGATCATAGTTTTCGGGGTCGCTGAAATTAGTAGCTTGAAGACGTAAAAACAAACAATCTATTAACTCCAACACCCCTAGGGAAGATGCCACGAAAGAAATATCGAACATGACATACCAGTGACGGATCCATAAGTTTCGGCGTCGATGAGTAGATCGTGAAATCCCGATTTCGTGTAAGTCTGAACTCAGCCCCCATGGAACAAACACACCACTGATACCCCTTAGATGTGGAAATGGGTTTATAGATAAAAATAATAGAAAACTAATAATTAAATATTTAAAAAATGCATGGGATACATAGTTTTAGGATTGACGAGATGTTTCAACTACAAATGCCGTTATTTTCCAGATGAGATCACATAGAGTATTCTCAGAACTGGGGGCAAAAGGGCGAGACGTAAAAATAACGAAAAAAGACTGATATTAGGGTCTAGTCCAAGGTTATTATGTATTCTGAGATGAATATTCGTATTTCCAATGACATTATGTATCCTTCAGACCACATGAAGTGCACGACGTCCCTAGAGGAGGGGGTTGGGAAGAGCGTGACACAAAAAGTTATCAAAACTGGCCGCAAAGAAAGGATTTTACAATTCATCCGTAAGGATGTGAAATGGGAAGTTGAATTACATCAGTAGAAATAAAGGATTGAGGGCACACACCAATACTAATATAGCTTATAACATCAATGGATAACATTCTCAGTGGATACCAATGAAGATATGAGAAAAAATAAAATTGGAGACATATTACAGAATTCACGCGAGCAAAGCTGCGGGTACTCAACTAATGTATACTATATATATATATATATATATATATATATATATATATATATATATATATATATATATATATGTTTTTCGGTTAAGCGCATTTAATTCAGAAAGGTAAAATTATTTTCAAAGTTTCAAATATTGACGGATATAGGGTTTGTGGAAGCACACTTTTTGGAAAGTCGTGTATTTTTACTCGAACTTTATTTACTTCTTTATTGTTATAATGATTTTATTTCTTCATTAAGGCTCAGAGTATCATATTTTTCATCATATATCTTTGTTGTTGTTTATCTTGCTTCTTCTCCATCATCCTCCTCTACACTGAAACCATAATGAGGCTTTTGTGTAGGTTGTAGGTATCCTGGTAGAAAAACGGAAACATGTGGTACGTATTCGATGCAAAAATTGATTCATTACGTCTTGATGGAAACCTAGTCAATGAATTCAAAATACTAAGATAAGATATTCTCAACTGCGTATCTGTAGTCATTCACATTACCAGTAAAGTCCCAGAATGTCAAATAGGGGAATAGTAACAACAATATTGTTTCAGGTCGTTCCTCATGACGTTGCTTTATTGACCTAAAACGTGACTGACGACTGAAACTAACATATGTCAACCTTATGACAGGAAAATATTTTTTATGTCATTCCGTCAACAATAGCAAATAAAGAGATCACTCTCATTCATTGGTGAAAAGAAAAGTTTTGACCACGCTTTGACTATGCTATGGTTTCACTCGATGTCTTTGAAAGAAAAGAGCAGTAACTGAAACTCTTTGTATCGATATAGTTTTCATTTCATCGTCAGAAGAGGATTTAGGCATATAAAGTGCAGGCAATTGCCTAAGGGCACAAGACTTTGGGGACGCCAAAAGAAAGTAGTGGAAAAATTAAAATATTTGAAAAAAAAATTTTCCAAATGTGTGTTGCTATTTTTAAGTGTTCTTTTAAAAATAACTTTTAAGATATTCGTTGGATCAGCAAAGATCTCCTACGAATTTCAAACTGAGTTACAAGTGTTTTAGATAGGTTTAAATTGAATAAAGAATTAAATACTTACGACCCTTAACGGACTTTAACTGAGAAAGCCGATATACTCTCGTGTATCCGTCTGACAGCGCATAGATTTGTAGAAGCATAGTTTGAAGGCGAAGTCAAGTAATTTACATTGGGTGCATAGTTTCATCTCTCAATTTCATTGTACTGCGAGGGGTTAATTATGTTATGTTAAATGAAAATGGGAGACGGAACCGAGATTCGAACTCGGGACCTTGGGCTAAGCGCGCTCATGCGCTTACCGACTGCGCCATCCCGTTCGCCTCCCGGGCCCGTCTTCTATTTTCATTCAATTTGCGAGACCCAAAGACCTCTGAGGTGGTCTCGTAGAGACTTCGCTCTTCATATGAGGCGACTCCCTTAGGAAGTACAAGGTTTTGGGTCGTATTTTCCAATTCTGGTTCACAAACATACAGAACACATGGTCCCGTCTCCCATTTTCATTTAAATAACATAATTAATCAGTTACCTGGCGGGGATCACCGCAATTTAGGAGATTTCTATGTGTTCTGGGTTGTTTTACCGCAGTGTCACCCATTAGTATCCTGTCTAGTTGTTCTGTTGTTGGAGCAAATGACTTAAGTTTCTGTCAGTCAAAATCACAATTTATCTTGTCCATGTCAATAAGTTTCTCAGTATTGCACAACTCAGTAAAACATCTCTTGGGGAAAAGGGTCTGGTTATAAAATCACTATGTCATATGAATGAAAATTATGCTCAATGAATGGTCGTAAGGGATTCAACGTCATTTAGGTAAATGAAGAAAAGGGAAAGAGGTCGGAAACCCTGTGTTTATTGATCCAGAAGAACGGTTTCATTTTCACAAGGAAACATCTTTCCTATTAAAAAATAAATATGTTCTGGAACTGAAGCAGGAAATAAGGAAGAAATTTAATATGAAGAGTCGGGGGATACCTTTCCGAAAGCTTAAACAAGGTTGGAGAAGTTTACTAAAATGCTGTCAACGATTAAGTCAACTTCATTAAAGTAACATTGAGTTTTCTCTCATTAAGTTGCTAAAACTACCAATGTCGCACTGTAATAATTCAATTTTTAATTCACTATTTTTATGAAACTTTCATTCCAGTGTTAATTGACAACTAGAAGTGTAGCAAACATTTATTCAACAAATAAATCTCATAAAGGCAGAAAAAAATTGCGTATTGTCGCGTGGAAGAAGATTACGCTCAAGCATAACAAGTGTCTAGCAATTCGATTGAAGTACCCGAGAAAGCGCTATCGGGATTTGAGTACATAAATAAGTATATACCAAATTTAAAATCAAAGGGATATTAGGAAAAGTAAACAGTTGTCAAATATAAAAGAACGATAATTAGCAATAACATCTAAAAGAAAATTTTAAAATATTCAATGATTATTAGAAACGAATCTAAACAAATTGATCAGGATAGTCGCGTTGGTTATATTATTAAATTATTCTTAAATATCATCACCTATAGTTATCATTCCGTGAGGAATTAAAGTAATAAAACTAAGACTTTTTAAACATTTTCTAAATGTGTCACGGAACATGAATGTAATTTAAAAAAAAACAATTCTTCTTTCAGTTCATGTGATATTTGTTAGACCCACATAAATGACTGGTTATGTTTTTCATTATATCAAATTGTTTAAAAATGGAAGATAACAAATTTGCTTTCATTTAATGTCATACGCGGAAGTTTATCAATAGGTTACACCCCACCGCTTTCGAGATGAATCAAAATTTATCTTCCATTTTCCCAAATATACCAGAGGTGAAACCTTCGAACGTTGTCATTTACCCATTCATTATATTTCGTTCGATCGAGAGCTCTTTGGGCAGAATACCTATCATCACGCCAAAACACATAATGTGTGGTGCCGGATGATGACAGATATTTTATCGAAAGAATTCTCACTAAAACGAAACAAAATAAATGAAGTGGAGACAACAAAAATTATTCTTCGGAACTTTTTTGTAAACAAGTTTTTATTAAATATCACGATGTTTCAGTAGTTGATTACTGCCATCGTCAGATGAATGTAGTGTATACTACATGGTCGGAAAAATATTTTCTATTTAATTATGATTGTAGACGTGAATCATGTCAAAAAGGAAGTAAACGTTTAAAAGTTTCAATGAATCATTATCTAATGATGACAAACCAACAATGACAAATAACACAATTCGTGTAATTCGTACATACATTAAGAAAAGTGAAAACTTTTTGAATTCTGAGTTATTTTCTTCCTTGTACGAGATTACTTTCTTGTACGGGAAATATGTATTCATCCAAATATTCCAACGAAATATTGTGTTCATTTCAAAACATTTTTGAAATTTTATCCTAGTGTAGGACTGTAACTAGAAGACTTCGATTTCTCAGTGGTGTTAAATTTACCAATCAATTTTGACTGAATTAAAATATGAGTTCCGTACCGACCCTTCAAGGTTCACTAGATTTCTAGAAAACGTGTCAATTTACTGGATTTCGATTTGATTTTCATGTGATCAGAACGTTATAACAACACCAAATATTCTACTACTATTAACGTCCATTATGTAATCTAATAAAATAAATAATTAAAAACTTACGACCTTTTATGGTCGAATAAGATTTTTATTTTTTGTGAATAACTCACTTCGTATCGTCGTGGTTGATAACCTGACAACGGAGTAAATCCACAGCGAAATGTAGTGAGCTATTCACAAAAAATAAAAAATATTATTCGTCCATAAAAGGTCGTAAGTTTTTAATTATTTATTTTATTAAACACCAATTATTATTTTTGGTTGGCAGTGCCCTTATTTACGACAATATGTATTAATAACGTACAAACACTTTAATTGTTTATACTTTTGCACAACGTTTCGGGGATGTATGTTCCCCCTCTTCAGATGTATTTTATATTTTCTACAAAAAACATATAGAAATTATTAAGTATATCTCATCAGTAATCTCCAGTACATTGTTACAAATATTCAACTTACATATGTGAGAATTATCTAAATATTGTTTTATTTCAACAAGAATCAGGAAATAAAACCGTTTGTCTCTCAAATAGACCATACTCATTAACTTTAGACGGATAAAAAACTGGATGTTTTCTATTCCATGTACACACTTTCGAAAGGGTAGTACGCACAGGCGTGAATTCGAAATTTTTTTCTTGCAATTCGTTCATATAAATATATTAATCATTCACTTTTGCTTCATACGAAGGGTACTAGGAAAGTTTTGCAATATGATGTAACAATGAGCCGCAGGTGGCTGCATGCTGCTGTGTGCTAAGACATATGAGCATGTCTATGCGCTCAGTTGTTCATTAGCAGTGATAGTTTTAAGTGCTTGCTATGGTATCGTGGTCACGAAGTGAGATAAGGGCAGTTTTACGGTATAACTTCGCGCGTGGTTTAAACGTAGACTAGTGCTTAGAAGAAATGACGGTCGCAGTAGGTGATGTTTGTCCACGTCGTACAACTATATTTAGGTGGTACAGAGAATTCCAAAGAGGAAATTTCACTCTGAAGGACGCTTAAAGAACGGGAAGACCACGAATGTCAGTTACGGAAGAAAACATTACTGTTGTGAGAAAAATGCTTGACAAAGATAGGCGAGTGGTCTATCAGCAAATACAGGATATCTTAGGCCTAAATGCACCAGCAATTCATTTGATTCTGCATGAGCATTTACAAGTGAAAAAACTTTGTTGTCTGTGTGTGCCGCATAGACTGACTGAAGAGCAGATGTGACGACGTGTGACTTGGTGCCGAAAAATGCACAAAATATTTAATAAGGGACAATCTCGGTGTGTAAACAGCATCGTGATAGGTGACGAGACGTGACTGTACTATTATTATGTGCCGACCAAGACTCAAAACAAAGTTTAAGTCTTTGAAAATGAGGACACACCCGTAGCTGTCAGAAAATCCCGATCTGTAAAGAAGAAAATGATAGCTGTATTTTTCACATCGAGTAGAATTGTGGAGCGTGTTGTTTTGGACACACAGAAGACAGTCACAGATAAGTGGTACACTGAACAGTGCCTACCTAAAGTCATTGAATCTCTGAAGAACCTGCGGCCAAAGTCAAGAATGGACGCCTGGTTCCCCCGTCATGACAACGCTCCAGATCACCGAGCCAAAGCCTGCTCATAATATTTGACAACTACAAGACTGAAACTTCTTGAGCACCCTCCTTACAGTCCAGACCTTGCTCCCCGCGACTTTGAACTGTTCCCGCGTGTGAAAATGAAGCTGAAAGGGATGCGGTTTTCAAGTGATGAGGACCTTCTAAGGGCTTGGAACGTGTGCCTTACTCCCTGTGAAACTTGGTTTAAGGATTGGTTTCAGAGGATGGAGAAGTGTATTGAATGTGGCGGAAATTACTTTGAAAAAATTAAATAAATAATGCTGTATTGCAAAACTTTCCTAGTACCCTTTCTATTTCATGAGTAACTGACTCCAGGAGAATTAAACGACCTACTTTTATGAAGGGTTTAAATAACTTACAGGTAGCAGCTTCATGTGGGTTTTTACAAATTTTCTTTAATATTACATGGGTGAAACCATTTCAAATATTATAGAGAATTAAGTGAACAAAGAAAAATAAAGTCCAACTTCACACCATTCTGTTCATGATACAAATGATTCAGACTCATTATGTATCACGGAGAGAGTAGAGAAGAAAGCTTATAAAATTTCTTTCTGAGCAAAAATATTTTAATGATTATAAAATACACCACAAAAAAATTTACAAGTCATGATGCAATTATAATGTAAGTGGCTAATGTCTATCATTTAATGATCTAATATAAAACAGACTCAAATGGCGTAATGTAGTCATTATTCAAAGCGCGAAGAAGACCAAATTGATAACACGTTCAACGAAATACGATGGTAATGACTAAAATTTTGGGAGATAGGAACAAGATAAACTTAAATATACTTTATATTCATATTTTAGGTAATCCCTACAAACCTATCAGCTACGGAACATCAATGAAAGAACCATCAAAGAGGAATCCTAACGGAAAATACAATTGTTGGTTAGCGGTTCGTTACCTAGAGATGAGTCTTGTTGATATGGAGCCATCGACGTCAAAAACCAAAGTTAAGTGGAATAAACAAATTGACTCAGAGCAAAAGAAGAAACGCCTACCACTTAATACTTCTAGGCAGCTGTTAAGTAATAGTGAGTAATTCACGATCCTAAGATCATAATCTATGTAATTCAAAATTATATGCTGTTCGTTAGTAAGCGCATCACTTGAGAACGACTGGACCGATTTGGCTAACATTTTGAAAATATGTTTGTAATCGAATTAGATTTTAAGGGAAAGTTGCCCGGAAAATTCGGGAAACTGAAAGTGCTTTTTTCTATGGGGTTTTTGTATGAACTCACGATTCGAACGATGGATATGCGTAATTCTTTTTTTTTCCTTATGGTACTGGAAAAGTTTTCCGAAAAAAAATTCGGGACAATTGCAGAGGAAAGTCGGAATACACTCTCGATCATAACTGACGATAGGAACGACACATTTGGTTGATTCATTCTTTCTTTTTTTCAGCTTTGTTTTCGGGCAGGACAAAGTCAGTCGGGTCAGCTAGTTTCTAATAAATTCAGTTATCTATAGTATCTTATTTGGTATTGTTATTAAAAATGAGTATACACGTATAACAAGAAACTTGATTTGTTTCACTACCACTTAAACTCTTCATGCTGGCAAAACCAGTAAAATGTCCTCAGTTAAACATTTTTCAACATAGTGTCACTTGGGAAATCTAAAATATTCCCAGAAACCCAGCATCCTCCATCTTTCCCCTTCTCGTCTCCCCCTCCGCCAAAGCTACGCGCCTCGATAAATACCTCTCTGAGAGAAAATGCGAGATATTCGCAGATGCGCTCCAGAATAGTTTCAACACCCCCTACCTCTGAGTCAGATTCTTTGTACAATTTTAAAAATGTCGTGCTCCAAGATAAGACACAAGAACGAGTATCTCTTATCTAGAGAATAACATTCAAGTTAGTGACACCATCGAGTGATACTAAAACTAGTCGTGCAAAATCACTGTACATACTTCTCATATAAATATTAATTATAATACGAAAAAACACTCATTCTAGATTTTAAAAGTATTTTCTATCAAATCTTCATTATAGCTTCTACCAAACTACAATTTTTAATTTTTACAAAATACAATTACGTCAATAACTCATTCACGAATGTACTCGAGTCCAAAAAAATATCAGAAAAGAAAGAAATTTTAAATCAAATTCTGAACTTTTTTCAGAAAGAAAAGAAAAAAGGAAACCGATAAAAAGATGTTTTAGATTATAAAAATTCTTGAATAAACTAATCGAATACAATCCATCACTTTATATTATGTACCGCAAGTTACTCCTAAGAAATAAGTTCACATTTCCAGAACAGCCTGAAACGAAATCAACTTCAAAAGTTCCTTCTGACACTTCAGCACATACGGTTCTCTTTCACGAAAGCTAAGTAAACAAATTGCACATCTACAAAACAAACATATATTATATATTCAAAATATGCGTCATTGACATTCTAGAAGTCACGATTTCGGTATCAGTGATCCCCCAAACGATTACAAAGTTCTGCATGTGCTGCGTTTATCAGAAAGTAAAAATAAAAATATTTCTTGAGGTATATTTTTGTGGTGTCACTCAATATAACTGAATGCTTATTTCGTATCATTGACATGTTTTACCAAAATTTGAAGAATTATGCAACCCGCTACGCATTGCATGAATCAAAACTTGAAAAATCTACAAAATAAATACTATTAAAAAAATAAATCCTACATCCTTCCTTGGATATATTTTGCTTTCCTAGATTTTATACTACCTTAACTATATAAATTAAACTTAATGCTAATTTTGTCACACTAGTGAAACTTTTTATTTAGTTCTATTAATTGTCAACAAAAAGGAGCTCTATTACATTTGAAAGAGGGTTAGAATTCGTAAATACCAGTACGATAGTGAGTGAGTGAATGAGCAAGTGAGTAACTGACTCACTGAATGACTGAGTGAGTGAGTTACCCATCGATAAAGATATTTTGGTCAAGATTTCGAGAAAAAAGGTGCAACACCTACTTAATCGTAGTATATATTATCGTACGTACATGAACTTCAAATATTTCTTTTGAACTCGCGTCAAGTTTTGGGAATGTTTGTGGCGCTCTGGTGAGAATTTGAACTTTTATGGAGAGTAGTCCCTCGAAGTAAGCGCAAGACAGTTCTAGTGTCAACCCTAAACTGTGTAACAAAGTCTCCCGCGAAGCGGTTCGATTTTCGACAAGCCTCCCCGCGAGATCGCCGCAGACATCACCAAATATTGGGCACGCTTTCCTCGAGATTTATTTGTGATATGGAAAGGTCTTATGCTATCGATACCCAGTACTATGATTAAGTAGGTCTTGAAAATGAACCAGTGTGAAAAATTTCAAACCGAGAAGAATATTTTTCCGACAGCCGAGGGTGTTCCTCCATCTGGCCCTTATCTGCATGATCTGGAGTTACCCCGTCGTCGTCGCCGACCGCGCCGCGTCTCGCCACGGTTCCTTGAAAAGACGTTGGATGCCGCCACAATCGCATTCAATCCCACTGTGTTTCGTCCAACACCAGGGATACCGACGGTGGATAATGTGTGTCTTCCAGCAGCGGCAGAGAGTGAAAAGAATCTCCAATCGAAATGTTACCCACTTTCTTTGGACGATGTTGCTCTACCTTCAGAGAACTCATCCGAGGTAGGAGAGAGTTAGAGGGTTGCGGGAATAGATGAGGGGAAAAAATAAGAATGAAATTTGTTCGTGAGATAATATTATCTCCTTATTAATACCTGTCTCTCTTTCTTTGTGAGGGCAATCAAAGGACTACTTATAATTTCAATTCCCAGAAAATTGTGCTTTTTAATCTCGATATTCTTTCACTTTTTCTCTATTTCTTGCTGTTAACCATTTAGAACGTGTCTTCTCTACACCCCAACGTCAGGATCCTTCCACTTCTAAAATATATTTTTCTAAAAACCTATCAATATGCTTCCTCTTCCTCCTTTATCCTGATCCCCAATGAATCGCGTTTGACTTCCGAGAGTTGAACAAGTTTAGTTTCACACAAAAATACTTGAGGATTTATTTTGTTAACCTACTATTGTCCATTCTTTTCTTTATTGCATTCGTTATTTCTTCCTACATTTTTATATATTTTTCCATACTTCTCAATGTCCAAACCTCTTGGTTTCTTTGTGGACCTAAAATTTTCATAGTAATTCTTCTTCCAAAAATTTCCAACTTCGAGCTCTATTTTATCTGTAAATTTTGAAAATGATTTGGACAACTTTTTAGGCATTTGCAAGGCAGCTAAGAGTCTGGAACACCACCACATAGAAAAACAATCTTAAATAAAATATTCCAAATCATTCAGGCATAGTCGTTGTCTCCAAACTGACAGTTCTTTAAAAAAATCACTTAAAACGTTCTTAATTTACAACCTTATCTAACAAAGCTTATGATATGAAACTTGAAGAAAACAATAAGGTACCGCAAATATAAACATTATTTATCAAAACCAAAATATTATTCTGAATAGAGAAACACCAATTTGTTGCGCAGCAGAGCAAGTTATATTGTGAGCCCATTTCTTCGCGCATAGAGAATTCTGCAGTATTCTAATTTTAACTCGGATTACAAACCAATGTGAACCTAAAATCCCTCGTTTACCAATAATATCAGAAATACCCATTGGTCACGAGCGAATTGATCGGTATAAAAGATGCGAAAACGTGCTACGATTGAGAGTGAGGAGCTCAACGACGTCGAAAGGTAGATGTCGAGACCGCAACTGATGGAGTACAAAAACTTACTGATTAGACATCATACATTTATTCACAACGTTGATATTGATGTCATCCGATAGCGAAAATACGCAATGCTACACCTCTAAAACTACCGTTTCACGTTGGAGAGTTTGTTCTAATTAAATTACATAAGGACACTGAAAACTAACTGGTTTTGTTTTTCTCCAATACTGGATGTGATTAGCTTCAAGTGTTTCACATGTGACAATTCTTAAATACTTCGAAGTCGCATTAACACAGCGCAGGTTCCTGGGAAAGTTAACTTGCTGCAGGCAATATGAGGCAGGTTAGCGGTTCCGTTCGGAAACCACGTGCATGCTTCGACTCCCGTCACACGGAACGAATAAGGATAAGTCACGATCAATCAGTATCAAGGAGAATCTGTCTCACCAAGAATCAGATTAATGCTTCACCAAGTACGCCCAGACTCAGTTTTCTCCTTCACACTAGACACCTTAATTTAAGAGAGAAATGTCAGTAGAGGAAATATAATCCAGAATTCCTCATATTTCTGGAAAATACTACGCGCAAAATATATATGGAGAATACTACTGATTGACACTAGGTTAGTATTTTCGATTACTATTGACATAACTTCAAAATTAAGTCAATATTGAGTAGACTTATTTCATTGCTTTACCTGAGGCAAATTGCGAATATTTCTTCTGTTGTAATAGACATTATATAATTCGCATTCGGTTTCGAACTTTAAGGTCCCATCAAATCCAACAGCAAAACGAAAAGTTATTCATTAGAAAAAGAAACTGTATAATTTCTTTTCGTTGTTCTAAAGGTCAGCACCTAGATGAAGAAAAGTACCAAAATGCTATCTTTTTATAATTATTTCATGGATACGAAACACCATGTTAATTGTAACTTCATTCGTGATGGAAGCTCAAAACCAACTGAGGAAGTAAGTAAATGAAAGAGAGCATTTGATTCTGATCGACTTGAATTGACTCAGATGGTGTGAAGTTATGGAGATTGCGAATCAGATTCGCCATGATTCTGATTGATTCTGATCTATGATGATTAGGTTGGTGTGGAGGGAGCCTTAAATGGCCAGCAACTTCCTGAAATTTCTGGCATATTGTGTCCACACGAAACCACTAACCCGCTCCACGAGGATTACCTTCCTAACAACTTGCACTATATGAACGCAGCGGATATAGAGTAGGGAGCATAGAATAGTACGGTGGCCACAAGCGATTTCGAGCAAACGTGATGACGTCAAGGCAGATCCCTTATTCCTAAGAGTAAATGGGCACTGAAGTTGAATTAAGTAATTTAGAGTTATTAACCGATTAATTTGACAGTAAGGAGACTTCATACATGTAAACGGTTTCCGCGGCCGGAGTCAATGTAAAGATTTTATATAGTTATATTATTCGAGTAGTGTTCTTAGAGATAAGTTTATCACTGCGTGGTGTAATAATAAAAAGAATGCAATTTAAAAATCGTCCAATAGGTTATGGTTTGCGTTTTGTAATATAATATTCAAATATTAGTGAATAATAACTAAAACAATAAATGAAAGTGGGTAACAAATTCATTATAAATAACAAATAAGTATTGGGGCATCCTTGTAACCACACTTAATTCAGTATTTCTTTTTTACGGTCAAACAAAATGTTAAAAATAACACATTATAATTATTAAGAAATATATCAGGTAAATATCACAGGAGCATTATGTAATATAAATATTAAGAGCAATAACACTTCAACCAAGTTAAGACTGGAAAGAACAAAGAAAAAATCGTCATAAAAACCATTTATCACATGAAATTTTCCAACCAAGTTTGGTAAACTGTTATATTATCATAAAAACTATTAATCTTAATTTCAAAGTTTAATTGATTTGCTTCATATATAAACTGAAAAGTAGGGAAATTCATATAATGTGCACAATCATGATACTTTTGAGTTTGTCTTATTTCTTGCTACTTTATTTTCTAATGTGAAAACAAGATGCGGAAGTTAAACGAATATTATCCACTGCTACCAACTTCATCGCGTGAAAATAGAATCCAAGGATTAAACAAAGAATAATGATAACATTGCTTTTCAAGAAAACAATTTTATTTTAGAAATTTCTGTATACCTTCTAGGATTATAAAGATTATTTCTAGTACAAATGATTTATATAATTGAATTCTCCATATGTAAACCATTTCCAAGTAATTGGTCAAGTTAAGAGGCAAAAATGCTCGATTTCTATGCTTCATACAGGTTTCCTATCCTTTATATACTTTTCGTATAGTTTATATAGTGTCTGCCTTGATGGTCTCAGTTTCAAGTAGACACGAAGGTGCCATTCTATGCCACTTTGCCATTCTATGCGCCTCGGATGTAGAGTGCATTTTTCCTTTGCTAGTCAGAAGACGACGGTGACGAAAACGAAGGAGTCACGGAGACAACGTGGCTAATGCTTCCATACGAGACATCTCGCTACGTAGTTCCTTCCTTGGACAACGTGAGTATGTCTCCACATTTACGTCAACCCACAGCCCTCATTTCGTGTGGAGCGCCGCTACAGATGGAGCAAGTCTCATCGTCCCCATCCATAGACAGCGTTGCGTTGCCAGTGCCGGTGCGCTCGGTTCGAAGGAAAGTCGTGTTTCGCAGCAAATCAGCCAAAGTATGAGGTCGCATGGCGAAAGGAAATGGTACGGTCGAGAACGCGAAGACACAGAGACGTGAAACTCGAATTGGGGAGAGGATTCAAGTTACTGATTCTATCCGCATTACATCACGACTGCGAGACATAAATATCGATCCAGAAGATCGATTCCAGGGAAAACGATAACTCAGAGGCTTACTTGAGTGTCAAATCGAGAGAAGAAAAATCGTTTCATTCATAGGTAATTCGATTATTTTCGGAGAGATCTTCAATAGTTTCCCCAGATAACCTTCAGATTTATAATCGATATTACAAATCGATTTTGAAAATAATACGATATTCGAAATTTCATTTTATACGTCCAGGCATACAGCGAAAAATAATTCAAGTAGATTTTTGTTATCAACAAATAAAGCTTGTATATGATTCTTAAGCATTAACCTCAAAGTTGCCCAGGACGGAAAATATAAAATTGAAAAAAGAAATATGTATCCAAGAAGAAAACGAGTAATTAAAGCTACTGACAAACAAGTAAGCATTATCATCCTTCGTAAACCATCACGAACCTATAAGTATTATTGAACTATATGTATTCGGTACTCCAAATATATTGTATATAGAACTATTATTGAACTTCATATATTTGGTACTCCATATATGGTATATCCAGAACTATTAAACAAACCAAGACGATGAAACAGCGAATGAGAATAATGTAGAATCACAGAAGTACATGTACATATAATTTTCGAGTCGTATTTTTATTTCAATAAATATTTTCTAATGAAATTGAGCGTCTGCTATTAATGTACAAGTTCAATAAAAGAATCCAATGTCTGCTGTTTCTTAAACTAATTCAAACAAAACTACCATTTATTACATAATACGAATTTAAAAAACACAATACTATAAATTATACAACAAAAATCTGGTTTTAGTCAAACGCATTCTTTATGAAGTGATCACGTTCTGTGAGACCCAATATTCCAAGATTCCTACGTTCAAATCAAACCATCATTACAAACATATTGACATTATATATGTATTATAACTCGCAGCTAACTTTTCATCTTATCTATGAACTTTTGCTTAAATTTTTGAATCCGCCTCTGCCTTCGGGTCCTTGATCGGAATTGATGGGATGATCCCTTGCTTGCTTCCGGAGAGTAAATTAGTTTATTGTCCTCCACGTGATCATATGCAGTTTGTACTGTTTTTTGACAATAAATTTATTATTATTATTTCATTAAATAAAAGTGAGACCAGCAAAGAAATAAATAATTTTGTATAAACTTCAGTTAAAAATTGAGAGAAACTCGCGATAGACTTTTCGTTTCCCATTTCCATGTACTAATACCTGGTATATTACTGAGAAATATATTTATTTATAACATTTCTCTTAGTTACATTATTGATATTTGATCAGCATTTTATCCAAATATTCAGGTATAAATAATCTACAATTATTTTATAAGAAACGTTAAAATTTCACTTTATCCTGACTTAGTTCCCATTCAAGGTAAATTTCACACATTTATTTCTCACCAGTGTAAATGAAAATGAACAATAAAGGTAGTTCTTGATAAACTTAACAGTGAAGACATTCGTTGAAGATTCAAAATGTGCTGACAAAACTATCAAATTGTAACTACAACACTTTTGAAATATTTGACGAATTCGTCTTCATTTGTCACGATAAGATGTCAACTACGTCATTCATAAGCGCTCGTTAGTTCCATGCTAATTCTCTCGTCACTTTCCACACGAGTGACTGTGCCACCCACTCGACATTGGCAGTGATTAGCTGAATATTAGCTCTAACTATATACCTAAACAAGTTGTTCAACAACTTGAGATCAGCTAACGAACTCGATGGTCCCGCCTCGAGCAGAGAGCATCTAGCATAACGACTGGAAGAAGCAGGACACGATACAGCACGAACATATAGTATGAATCAGTCAAAATTATTGATCACGTGTATCAATAAATATATGATATCTTGAGTTTAGGTCACAATAAATAAATCCTTCTTACATTGCCAACATTTTGACTTTTCTTAAGTCATCTTTAGGGTTCTCTGGAACCATAATTGAACCTCCTCACCACCAACCATATCACTACAATCATTTACCCCACATGTACGTGAGCTGGTTTACACACTACAGCAGAATGTTGTGGGATAAGTGGTTGTAATGATATGGTTGGAGGTGAGGAAGTTCAATTGTGGTTGCAGAGAACCCTAAAGATGACTTAATAAAAGTCAAAATGTTGACAATCTAAGAAGGATTTATTTATTGTGACCTAAACTCAAGATATCATACACTTATATTGAATGAATTTCAATGCAAGTTCAGGTTTCTTGCATGCAACGAAAGAATCCCCAATGTGACACAAACACCACCTCACACTGTGAATCCAACAAGGCACTGAAAATTTGCTTATTGGGAGTAAAAGTGTTTTGCTATTGTCTTCTTGGCAATTTTTTGATCCAAATGAGTACATTTCTCATGATATGAATTCGCGTGTAAAAATGGTAACTAACACTTTTCGTGAATATAAATTCTAATATATTAAGTTTCATGTTTATCTACTATGTGAATGATGATTATTTGCGAAACACGGATTAAATGTCTGAATCGGTCTGGACCAGTCACAATGCAATTTTAACATTTTACCCACCTTTTGGAACTGACTTTTATAAATATATAGTAGTTCATTCATCATGGTGTCGTCGAGGAAGACAGCTAGGGAGAGCTATTTGTTTGAAATGGCAACGAATATTTAATTTTGTGTGTTGTATTGCATCTACCTAATTTAGTGGAAATACGTAAAACGGCCAATTCAAACACTAGGGCGACGATGGGTGAGTCCAGCTAGCATTTCTAATTATACTTCAAAATGATATTAACTTAAATCAAGCGTATATTATAGACAATATGTATGGTTCATCACTTTATTAGTAATTCACCAACGTTTCAATGCCGATTAGCATCATCCTAACAGTCAACTTAATAAAACATGTCAGTGAAATAAACAACAATTCAGTCAACTTAATAAAACATATCAGTGAAATTTGGTTCACCTTGTCAATACATTCGCTACAAAGTCAGAACTACAAATGTTTATAAAATTACAAATCAAGACAATCAGAAATTAGATAATTTTATTAAAAACTTCAAAATTATGATCACCATACATTTAAAAATTACGTGTTTGAAATACCGTTTGTTAATCAAGCAAACATTAATTAAATATGGTTTCAAAAAGAAAAAAACATAGAAATAACATTTATTCAATGCGAAAAAATACAAAACTTACTTTCGCACAATTTACAGATTATTATCAATAAAATATTTGTGTGTGACATTGATAGGAATAAAATAAACAATTTTGTTACGACTAATTTAAATAAAATTAACCAGAATTGAAACACAAAATGATAATAGACATTTTGAAAATAAATGTTAAATTAGATATTTTGGTGGATCGGATGAAATTTATGGATGTTATTGTATTCAGATATAAGTCAATAGAAGAATCCATATCATTGGGTAGCAATAACGTTCTCTATGCAACAATAAATCGATTTGCGGAAACTAATCAAATGTCGGAACTAGGAAATGAATTAGGGCACATTTTCGCTTTTTCTAAATGAGCCACTCATTCTTATCCCTAAAGAAATATAAAAATGAATTCGAAATCAAAAGTTTTTGTATTCCTTAAATTCTATATTATGGAAATTTATGGAACTGTTACCGAGATGTTTAGCGGGTAACATTTATGCTCCTGTAGGAGAAGAGCTTAAAAACATTTCTAATATCGTGAGATAGAACGATAAGGAAACGATGTTTTGCAAAGATGGAAATTGTACGATTGGATTCCTACGGTTCAAAAACTGTTGAGCTGCAACATGCGAGTAAATCTGCAGTGAAAGAGGATATTTTGTTTAGGTTCCATCCATAAAATGCGTGCGCCAGAATGGGTAATTTTTGACCGTCCCTCCCCCCTACACTAAGACGAGATTCCCCCTCAGTGAACGTCTCAAATTTATCAAATACCCCTGGTTTTGAGAAAAGAATAAAGATAAAATATTTTTGTAACATTTTGACATATTAATTATATTTAAACATTTTGATGAATTTTTTTAAAACAATGAACTAAAAAACATTGCAATATTTTATTTAAATCGTTTAAACATTTCTAAGGGTTATAATGAACTTGTTGTTGACGAGCCCTAAAGCCCCAAAACAAAAAAATTAAACATTTCTTATACATTAGGACTGGTTTGTGAAAAGTTATTCATACCTATTTTGATTTTAAAAATTAAATAGTTTCTCTCTCCCACAGTGACGTCAAATGTTGATTTATAAAGACTACAGCAGCTGATAGCTCTCTTCGATATGCAACTCTAAGTGAAGGCAACCAGGGTCTACCATATCCTCTTGAAACCAAACCGCATCTTCAGTTTCTAGACTTGAAATAATTGGAAGGAATTCTGTATTCTAGGTTCGATTCGAACTGATCTTGCTCTTGGCTCTGATTTTCTACTGTAACAAATTTTCAAACGTTATTCGCGTTTATTGCACGTTATCTTTCTAAATCTGTGTTCACTGACAGACAACAACAATCATATGTATGTTGTGAGTGTATTTTTTTATTTAATGTGTGGAGAAAAAATAATGGAGCAAGATTATCCTAGGCACTTCCAATCGGTGGTGACAAAGAACGACTGGGTAACTCTGACATTATCGAAATCCGAAAAGTGAGAAGCACTTTCCATCTTTACATTTCACAATTTGTAAAAAAATAATAACTGCTACAGATGAGATTTTTTTGCCACAAAAAAATCCTTCTCTCAAATCGATTTTAAAAAATATACACAATTAAGTTCACTCAATATACGAGATAATCTTGATAAAAATTTATATTTGAAATTTTTGTTATTTTGAAAGTTTATGTAATAATAGGTTTGGATGTTTATGTAATAATAATGTTTTTGTAGGTTTTTTAAATAGACTTACTCCTGGCGTTAGCTGCGGTTGCGAATGAGCTCTCTCTGTTTTTCAGTTTAATCTTTCTAATTATTTTATTTTTTCGAGTTTTTTGTGATTCAGTAGTTGCATTTAGATTCTAACTTTCATTGTAGTGTAAAATTCTTTGTTCTGTGTAAGTGTTAAGTGAAAAAACACTAACATTTCCTAAGGTTTTCAAACACAACAGACCAAATATAACTTCATATTGTTTTCATTCAAGTGCTTCATTCAAAGGTGTGATAAAGTTTACGTAAGTACAAACGGAATCATAAATTTAACTTCTTGGTGCATTAAAATTAATTATNATACTATTACATCATTATTAACTTAAAAATAACGTACTCTATTGTTGCACTGCTCAAGTTTCGTCGTCGTAAATAGAATAATTCCAATATTTTACCATTTGTTTCGTGATCTTTTTGTAGTTATTCATTACAATCTAACATAATATTGCCTTAGTTATTGTCGAATTAATTTATCTGCAGTTGTCATCCTAAATTATTTCTGTCATTTTAGTTGTCGGTTTGTTTATTTACTTATATAAACCATGCCTCATTGTTGCACCCAAGTTTTCGTCGTCATAATTTCATAGAATTATTACATCATTTTACAATTCGATTTTCTTTATTCCTTCGTATTCATTTGCATTTTAACACAATATACGGTAGTTATTGTCGAATTAATTAATCTCCAGTGGTCGCCCTAAATAATTATTTCGATCATTTTTGTCGACGGTTTGTTTGTATATTTAATTTATTTATTATCTCCTTTGTAACTTCCGTAGTAATAAATAAATTATTATACTCGCATCCTTCATTCAATGTTAGTTGTCAGTTTTCGTGTATTCTCATTTGCTTTTGTCGTGAAGTTGCTAACTTTCTCACAACAATGGACACTATCGCATTCCTCAACTCATTCAAAGCTGATCTTCAGAAGGCGTACAATAACTTGGTACATTATATTGATACACGAATCAGTGCGCTGGAAGAGATCAATAAGAAAACGATCGGCGGTTGGACTACAGTTAGGAATTCTCGCCGTCCTTCCAACTGCTATCACCCGGTTAAACCAACGACGCATGCACCACCCCAACTCTTCACTCAGAATAGGTTTAGTGTGTTAGATGACATGTCCCTGTTTCCTCCCTTACCTACTCGTTTCATCCCCTCCCGTCCAGTACCCAGACCTGTTCGCACACCACGCACTGGTAAGCACAGCCGCCCAAAACCACGTAAAGTAGTGCTATCCAGAGATGATACCAACACTTCCACGCAGAAATCAAACGTGCTCATACTAGCTGATTCGCACGGTCGTCAGATGTCCTCCGTATTGCGTGGATTTCTTCCTAGCCAGTTCTCAGTCTCCGGTTTCTTTAAGCCAAACGCTCGTTTGGCTGAAGTTATTCGAGAACTGGACACTTACACTAAAAAACTCACTGAGCGGGACACAGTAATCATCATAGGTGGGCAGAACGATATCAACTTGGGTGGACATTTTAACGCGTCTGAACATCTACAGAAACTAAAAATGGCCTCCCTGCACACAAACATAGTGCTCTCTAGCCTGCCTCCACGCTTCAACGTTCCACAAATAAACCACGAAATTAACCTGGCAAACATCTCCCTAAAACATCACCTGGCAGACACAAAAATCACATTTTTTGATTTGCAACCACACCTGACTGCCAAGGACTTTACCCAGCACGGTTTACACCTGAAACCGTCTGGGAAACAGCACTTCGGTTCTCTCCTAGCTTCACATCTGACCTCACATCATCCACCTCCTCCATTACCTCCTCCTGCACGTACCTCATCTCCTCCTCCACCTCCCTCTACTTCTACCTCATCTCCTCCACCTCCCTCTGCTCCTACCTCATCACCATTTCCTCTTCCTATCTCCACACCCATTTCTTCTCCTGTCCCCGTTCTTTCACCTACTGCTTCCTCATCTCCCACGTCAACATCTATTCCTCCTGTCGCCCCCATACACCGTTACAACTTGCGCTCAGGAGTACGATGTGGTACTCGAAGGTGACAATCGCGTTCAGGTGCTGTGTGCGAGCTTCATCCGGAACTAGAAGCTGTACCAATTTCAAATTCCTCTCCACAATCTAACGTCGATTCCATTTCTCGTGAGTCACAAACTCTTTGCGAAAATAAAATAATTATATTTCATCATAATGTCCAATCCCTTTCAAACAAATTGACAGACATTGAAATTCTGGTACACGAAAATCGATTCGATTTGCTATGCCTCACAGAGCATTGGCTTTCAACTAACAACATCAACGATACTGCTATTTCTAATTATTATTTAGCAAGTTCTTACTGTCGGCAAAATTTTAAAGGCAAAAATCCCCACGGAGGTACGTGTATCTACGTTCGTAATGATATTTTATCTTCTCCACTGACAGGCTACGAGAACTTCTGCGTAGATAGTGTGTTCGAAATTTCTGCAGTTGAACTGACCGACACCGGTATTGTTGTTTTGTGTATTTATAGACCTCCTCAATCAGATCTTGACATATTTTTTCGGAACTTCGAAAATGTTTTAGAACATATCGCACATAAATCTACTAAATCTATCGTTATATGTGGTGATTTCAATATCGATTTCTTGAGTACATCCGACTCTGCACATTCACCAGTTAATCGATTCAAGAATCTTATCGACTCCTTCAACCTTATTACTACGATAAACGACCCCACTCGCCTCTCCGGCTCATCTCAAACATTGCTAGATCAAATTATAGTCAACAATGGAATCTCGTAACTCTCTGAAGTGTTTATCGCCGGATACAGTGATCACCTTGCTCAGGTATTGACAATAATTAATAAACTAAAACTGCTTAAAATCCTTTACAAATTTACAAGAGAGTTTAATGACATAAATAAATCCATATTCGTAAATTATTTGCGTGAAGAAACATGGAAAGATGTTTACAATTGCCAAAACACCGACGACAAATTCAATGTATTTATCTCAATAGTCCTAAAACATTACAACTCTAGCTTTCCCATAAAACGCAAGTTAATTAAAACAAAGAAATACAATAGATGGATCACCCATAAGGATAAGGATTTCTTCAAAAAACAAACGCCGTTTATATTATCATTCAAAACGCTATAACCAACCACCCGAATTCATTAATTATTTTCGTAAATAAAAGACTATTCTTCGAAAAGTAGTCTATGTAGCTAAAGTTATGGAAAACGACAGGCAGGTACTAAAATCGAACAACCGGATGAAAGACATGTGGAATATTGTTAACAATTACACGTCAACTTCTGAAAATCGAAGAAAATGTTTCTTTACTAAACGATGACAAAATCGTATCGAATCCTCAGGACATCGCAAGTTTGTTTATTCTTACTTCTCAGAAGTTGGTAAAATAACGAACTCAGTATATCCAAACAATGTCTTCCAATTATATCCACCCACATACCCAATTCTATGTTCACTTCCGAAACTAACGCCAGTGAAGTCATGGGAATCATCAGCTCCTTAAAAAACAAATTTTCACGAGGCATAGATGATATACCTGAGTTTATTGTTAAATCTTCGTCCCACGCTATATTAAATCCACTCGTAAATATTTTTAATAGTTCTTTATCGGAAGGGGTGTTTCCCAATATATTTAAGAGAGCTAAAGTGAAACCTTTACACAAGAAAGGAAACAAACTTAATATTGGAAATTACCGACCAATATCTCTACTACCCACTTTCTCAAAAATCCTAGAAAAATTATTCTATAAGCGTCTTCTAGATTTTTTATCAAAAAATAACATTCTCTCTGACGATCAACACGGTTTTAGGAAATCTTTTTCCACTACAAGCGCCATATTTTCATTATTGAATGATGTTACCATATCTCTTGACCGTGGAGAAAATCTTCAGGGTGTTTTATATGATTTATCCAAAGCATTCGATGTCATCGATCACGATATTCTCCTTTCCAAATTGCATTCTTTAGGCATTCGTGGACTTCCAGATCAATGGATAACTTCTTATTTAAAATATAGATATCAACAGGTCGAAATATCCTATACTAAAAATATAATACTTCAGCTTCGTCTTTCAGAAACAAAGCCACTTATTTGCGGTGTACCCCAAGGTTCAATGCTCGGCCCTATACTCTTTTTATTGTATGTGAACGGCATGTCATCATCCACATCAGATTGCAAAATGGTTCTTTTTGCTGATGATACTAATTTACTATGTAAACACGCCAACGCTCAAAAAGATTTGTCTAACCTTTCGTGTTGATTCCATGCAAATCATCTCATTGTAAACCCTGACAAAACAGTGTCTATGTCATTTCACAATAGTATCACAAAATCTTTACCCCACGTTCCTCTTTCTTTAAACAGAACATAATTAAAAACTGTTACGAATACAAAATTCTTAGGTCTCCATATTCAAGACAACCTCATATGGAATTGTCACGTTAACAATCTTAATTCCCAATTAAGCAAATTGTGTTACACATTCCGAATCTTAGTTAACGCAGTTAGTCCATGTATTTCTCTTTGCGTATATTTTGCAACCGTTTACTCCCATTTACGTTACGGCATTACCTTCTGTGGTAATTCCGGTCAGATTATTCAAACTTTCAGAATTCAGAAGAGGATAGTTCGGATAATTTGTAAATCTNATCTTAACACTTTCCTGCATTTATATTTATGAAACGGTCGTGTTTGTTAAGACCGAATTACTGAAGTGCCACCCTTTCTTTATACGAAACAGTCTTGTTCCCGAACACAATACTCGCAATAATAGTAATATTCATCGGCGTAGTGTGTCAACCACTCTTTGCCAAAACGGTCCTTATCATTCGGGAATCGTTCTATATAATTCCCTGCCCAAGAATATAAAATATATTATGAAATTGAATCTCTTCAAATCCGCAGTTAAAAACTACCTCCTGCACCAGTGCTTCTACAATTTATTGATTTTAATAAAAGCACAAGAACTAAATATAAGAAAGAAAAACTGCCACTCAGGTAGGTGGTCTATCCTCGTCTGTTCTTGACAGATTGTTATATGCACAAGAAACCAAATAATTGCGTGTGTAGCGCGAATAACGCCCAGAAACGACAAGATTTCCCACAGTCCAATGAGATCACTAAATGGTCGTATTTCACCGTGGACCATAGAAACCTAAAATAAGGTAAGTGCGGCACTAAACTGTATATAAATGATAGACGCATAATGATGAAGTCATTGCTTCAACTAAACAATTTTGAACGTTCAAATCTGTTTTCGACGGCTATTTCATCTTCAATAATTCTTCACACCAAAAAATGTAAACATGAGTGAATGGAATAGACTTATTTTTGATATATCTTCACGTTGTCCCGTTTCGTGCGATATTTGTACATATGTACCAATCTTGTACACAAACATTCAGCCTGCATAGGTTTCTTCGCAAAACTCGAAATATCGTCCGGTCGATTGTCTTGAAATTTTGACACAACGTTGCATTAGAATACGAGCGTGTTCTTATATATCAATTTTATAGTAAAATGAAAATCCACCCCTAAAGGGTGAAATGGGGCTTCGAATGTTTCCCACTATAACTCGAGAGTGTCTAGAGCAATATTAACCAAATTTGATAAACAGATGACTGACTATATGAATACACGCACTGTGAGGGTAAGACATCCCTTGAACCTAGGAAGGGAGAAGGGGATGACATAGAAAAATAATGGAAAATCCGATATTAGATTCGAAATCATACTTTTCGGTGCCGCTGAGACGGAAAAGAGCGTCGCCGGTGCACTGTATGTTAACAATCAGTCAACATGCAAATAATATGCCCCTAGCATCCCTTGGGTAAGGGTGGGAATGAAGGACAAATAGCCATAATAAGAAAAACAATCTTATTACTCAACAAATCATTTTTTGGACTGCAGAAATATAGTGGCACCCTCATTGGCAGTTACGTTTAAGATCACCACCTATAGGGAATAAACACCCTTTGCGTTAGGGTGAGAAAGAAAGAAATGTAAAAATAATCGAAAGTGACCGATATTAGTGTTGAGATCGTAGATTTTGGGGTCGCTGAAATTTGTAGTGACATTCTCGAAGATGTCAATTTCACGATCAGACCGTATAAGTACTTCTAGGAAAAGGTATGCCATGAATAAATATCAAACATGACATACCAGTGACGAGTCCATAATTTTCGACGTTGCTGAAGTGACAGCAAAACCCCAAGAACCTGTGTAAGAAATCCGCCTCTACCCGAAGGAAAACAGGAGCAATGGCCAGGATAACCGTGCCAAAGTTGAGTACACATAAAACTACATTAATATGAGCCATACGGCAACACAATCATGCAAGAAAATAGTTTTGAAATTCTCATAAGTTATTTTAAAAGTACTACAGCAATGGCGTGAAAACGTACAAGACGGATTTAACTTTTATTAAAATCAATAAATTCTTTTA